>BPLR01001977.1:0-73930 GCA_021605095.1 Caerostris extrusa
TTATGTATTGTGCTGTTTTTAACTTTTTGTGAACTGCACATTCTAATTCCGTTTAATATTTCACAAAATAAAAATAAAAGCTGGCGATTTGAAATACCAGGTAGGTGAAAGCTGCATACGTACTTAGCTCTGCACCGTTGGTTTTGCAGCCTGCACCATCAAAATAGGTCGATTTTATGCCTGTATCATTTGCCATGGTGTGGGGTTGTCAGAACAAACATAAAGCCAAACAGTTATTATAATGTGCTTAAGTTCGTTGAGGTATCATAACTCATAAATATAACAAATTTTGTTACCTTTTCTTAACCCTTTATTGTTCTTGATGACTGATTTTTCAGGTCCTTTTCCTCTTCTGATATTATTAAATAAATGTGTTTATGCTAATACACAGAAAAAGAAAGCTGTTAAAATATGGTCTGGCCAAAAGAAGCATAAGATACAAGCGCCATAAAGACAAGCCATGTTGTCATACAAGATAATATGCTATTTATATTTTTTTAACTACAGTACAGCCACTAAATATTGTTATAATATTTTGCATATATATTAATATTAGAAATGTTAATTTGTGATAGGAAGATGGTGATTTTTTCACAGCTGGTGTAGTTAAGAATTTATGGTTTTAATAAATTGTCAAATAATTAGTAAAATAAATTTTTATCTTAATTAATTACCTTTTATTAACTAATTTTTAATCTACGCATCCACTAAATTTTAAAATTTTCACAGCTGTCTTAAAAATATAGATGTCATTCAGACGTTTTATTGTGAAGAAAATTGAAGACATAGCAACATGGAGAAAGCATTTCAATATAGCTTATCTCAAATGGTAGATATTGCCTACAAGCCATTTTCTTACCAGTATTTGTTTTATGCTTCTTTAAGATAAATCTTTGAAAGAGTTGGTGTGTTTATTAGTAAGAAAATGTGAAAAAAGGCTGTTTTTTCCATTCCATAAATGCTAGACTCATGAAATAATATACTTTTTGTTTCGAATGCATTGTACTGAAATAAGTATCATTGAACGAAAGTATTTCTTTATTTAAAATGAAAGATTATCGCTTGCTTGTGTTTCTGCTTTAGTTAGAACAAACAATAGAACATGTTTAGTTTTCAGTACAACATGAAAAAATATTTTTGATTTTGAAAACTGAATTCTAACAAAATATTTCTGATGTTTATAAAATATTTATTGCTTTTAAATACTGAGGAACATTTTACTTTGAACTGTTAAAGATATTTTGAAGAAAGACCATTTGAGTTTTTTGATATTTCAAACTGCTTCAATTGTAAAAATATATACATTTTTTTTTAATAAATTTGTCAAACTAACAAATAATTTGCTTCACTGTCTGAGTAGTGTAACTATAGTTATTTCTTCAAGCGATACTCTAGAGCAAAATAATTTATTAGTTTGACAAATATATTAATGGAATTTTGAGCAAAGAAATTTCGTGTAGCCAATCCAAAATTTAAATCAGGAAATTATGCCAAAGCACAGATCTGGGTGCATGAAAACATAAATTAATATTCTATGCATTATTTTTTAGTAATTATTCTTGCCCAGAATCACAGTCAGTCGTACGTAACCTTGTTTTGTAATCAGAGAGCTATTTCTCACGACAGAATTGAATGAGTTCGGTGCGGATTTAACGCGAATACTGTGGCTAAATTTGACATATTTACGCTCGACATATCGCATACATTCGTGTTTGGTTTCGAGGGCATTTTCCGCGAACGAGCGGCAATGTTTACCGATATTTTTAAAGCTTTTGTTTGGTTATTTCCGATAATATTACGTCGGTATTGAAAAACCGATGCTACCACCACTTACTGGAATCAGCTTTCAGTGTTACTGACATTGAGTTACTGTTAGACTATTGTGAATGCTCACGTATGATCTGGAACACCACATTTGCAGGTTGATATAGCTTGAGATTGCGGAACTCCTTCTGATGCGGCATGGATAAATAGTGGCACCACTGGGTAATGGCTAATTAGCTTCAGTGACAAATCTGCATTCAAGAGCTTAGAAGATTGGCAATGCAGCAGAGCTCGCCATTTCTATGAATCGGTCGTCACATCTTAAAATTCACAGCATGTCATTGAATCCACATATCATAACATTCTCGCAGTTAATAATACAACAATAAAAGAACAACACATTGTCATAAGATCAATTTCATTAGAATAATATTGATCATTAAAACAACTAAAATACACAGCAAACCTCAAAATTATTTACATGCTTCCAAATGAGATGTAATTAGGACATGATTTCTTGGCCATCTAATAAGCACATCTTGTATAGTTATTCTGCCAGTTTGGAAGCGTCTTCCGACGATTTGAAATATAGCCAGGTTCGAAGGACATGGAGATATTTGTAAGGGTTTAAAATCCAACTGTAGGTTCAGCCTGCACCAAACCTCTACAAGGTAGCGGTAGCTGATGGCCAGCGCTCTGGTTGACAATATAACTTGCCTGAATCCACGGTAACAGCTTGTTGCATTGAACGACGCCAAATCATTTGAAAGAGACTCATAGTTTAATATGAAAAAAAAAATGAAGATCACCTTCAGCAGCTGATGATATGTTAGACGTTATTTTGATTTACTGATTTGATTGATGATGGAAAAAACGTATCTTCTTACAAAGAATCACCTTCATGAAATTAACGATTGATCCACCTATTTGATCCAGTTTTGAATATTCTCAAGTTCGATATTTTCTTTCATTCGTTAATTCATTCATTTTCACAGATTTTTTTAAATGAACGAAAGAAATAAAAACATATGCCAAAAATCCGCTGAACTTTTGCAAAAAAATCAACTTTTTCGTGCAGCAAAATTCAACAGATCTTATACTATTTTTCAAATAGGATACAGTTGCAAAGCTGTGAACAGATTTAAAGGTTGAAATGACGTCACCATAATTTGTTGAAGAGGTTTACTTTTCTTCTTTGCCGTATAAAAGCGTCATTGAATGAATGAATTTCTACATTAGCAATAATAATATGTTTCACCTTTTAAAACTTGCTTTCTTCACTTGTATGGATACCAGAATATTAATATGTTCCTCGTAGATTTCTATTATGGGCAAGAATTATAAGAAATAAAAAACCATGGCGAATTTCATCAAAACAGCCAGACATTATTTCCCCTTAAATAATAAGTCTGTATTATCTTATCTCAATTTTCCGGTAAAAGAATGTATGTAATTTAAAATAGAATATTTGGATTTAATACGATTTTTGAACTGTAAATTGTATACCTATATATATCATCTTTTTAATATAACTTCACTTAAGAATGTTAATAATATTAAAATAGATCAATTGATCAGAAAAATAAATAATGCATTTCATTTCCTTATTTAATAAGTTAATTAATTTTAATTTAACTAGTTAATTCAATTGAATACTTTAGAATTTTTCAATTACTTTTTATTTATTTGTCAATTCGTTATAGTATTTGTTAATATCATCGTATTTACAGGTTGAAATATGATGCCATCAAAAGATGAAAAGAAAGATAATAAACAGATATGTTATCTTTTTTGCAATGCTTTTTAATTCCACAGTTTTGATTTTGTCCTTTGACGCATAGAATGTTTTCGATTTTTCCAACATTAGTTTTTTGGCCCTGATTTTCTTTGAAAGTACAAATTTATGTAGAGAATGCTATTATTTATTACATCACTTTATTATGTTTCTGAAATTTTTTTGAGGTTGATTTTTGTTTTATTTTCTCTGTGGGGATTTTGTCCACGTATACTGAATGGCCGAGGCTGCCGGGTTTATAAGATACCGCCTGTTCGCATAAGATTGATCGTAGAATAAACTGTCTACGGTATTAAGAGTGCATAGAGCAGTTATTTGGGGTGCACCCACTGCAACGTTATGAATTATTAAAGTGAATAGTGGAACCACGAAATAATTAGTTTTTTTATTATTCGTTATATACGATATATCAGAGAGATGAATTATTGAAAATGATTTGTTTTGAGACGTAAATTACAAAACAAATTATTTATATGCCGTTATAGGGATCCAATTTGAGCACCAAATGACAGACACCTGCTTACGTATCTGTAACTGGGGTTTCTGTGTGAAATTCTTAGTAAGTCACTGTTTTTGAACTACAGGTTATACAAACTTGAAACCGTTTTTGTGTGAATACACTGGATTACCGCCAAAGCCCAGTGAGTTTCTTAATGGTTTAATTTATACTTGTTGCGCACTAGGATGATTTAAAGTAGGAATAATGTGTCTGCTGAGTGTCAACCAAACGGTTAACTGATGATGAAATTTGGTGTGTGTCCCCTTGCTTAGACACACCGGGAGGCATTTCTGCATGTGCTGTTTGATTGAACTTTCAAGATTGACGATTTGAGCTTGTGTGTGCCACCAGTGTCACGCAGTCGTCTTTATACACCCCAGTTTGCAAAAGTCTTCAGAGAGTGATGGGCAGCCTGGTTGGCGACAGCCTGGCCCATCGCTGCGAGTGTCTGGTGATAATATGTAGAGCAGCCGGGGAAAGGCTGCTTACACCGTCTCACAGCCAACAGATGAGCACCGCAGCATTTGCTAGAGCAACAGCCCAAGAGATAACTGATGAAAATAGAATAATAATGTGGTTTATTATGGCATTTTTTTTTCCATTTTATGCCGTCAGGCATATATAACCAGAAATAAACGGATTTGTATTGCCATTATTTTATCTTCCACTTATCCTGTCTTTGACATGCCAAACCTGACATAATTTTTGTTAGATCTCTGGCTTTTGCAGCGCATATACATCAGATTATCTGCTCTCCGTAACCAGTTCTTAACTTTGTTTCAGCTGCAAGAAAGATGGGTCGAATGAAATGGCACTCCAATTATTCCATTTCAGCCCCACCGACTTCCGCAAATGATCCCAGCACAACACATTTTTTTCTTCTTCGCCATTTTGTCGCTTCTTCTCTCGAAGACAAATATCTCTCGGTGGATTTTGGAGCGCTCGATTTCCACCACGGAGTCTCGGAGTGGATTGTGTGCCACCGCTGCGGCTCAGTGGCCGAGTGGCAGTCAAAAACATTGGAGCTGCCGTTATTATCTCGCCAGTCATGAACACCAGTAAGATTTCGCGGAGGTCACTGGCGTTCGGGAAAGGCTGTCCGACAGTACAAAGGCTGATGTAAAATGGGTAGCTGATGTAAATCTTACTCTGTGATGATCGTTTGATGATAACAAAATAAGAATACGGTGAAAATATGCATAGACACAAAACTTATTCAGATGGGCCGTGCTTACTTGAGCTGCAAAGCTTGTGTGTTTGATTGATAAAATGAGCTGATGATTATCAACAAGTAGTTTGCCCAGCTTATGTGGCTTTTATTAGATGATTAGACGTATCTACCTGAAAGTCTTACATACTATCGTTAATATTACTAACTAACATCTTAAATTCGAAAACACCAAAAAAAATTATCGTGGGGCAATACTTGATATCTATTGAGCTGAAATTAAAAAAGAAAGGCGATAGTAATACAAAGCTGTGGTCTTTGGCATACAGATTACATCTAAGTGAAGACAGTGAAATGGGAAGGAGGAAATCAGCAGACGAGCGGCTTATTACGACTCAGATCCAACAGGTACTTTGAGGTCATGAGGTGGGGCCTGTCTTGTCAACATGCGTAGCTTGGTGTCACGTTTTATGTTGTGCTCGTGCCTGGCAGCACAATGGAAGGCAGCACCACAGCCAGGAAAAGAGTTGGGCGGAAAACAGAGAAGGCATACCGAATACTAGAGGTTGCACATGGGGCGAAATTTTCTGCTGAAGACAGATTGTTTTTGTTGTTCCAGCCGAACATTTGAAGGCACCGTGGGTAATTCTTATGCAAATTATAAGGGTGGTGACAGTGGGGCTGAATCGATTGCTGAATAACCAGTCTGAATGTAGGACGCAAATGAAAAACTGAAGGAAATATATATTATTTACCTGAAATAAATGAGCTTACCTAACACTATAACAGTACGAGAGAATCGTCTCGGGATTTTTCATGAAAGGAAAATATTAATTGTGAATAAAAATGCTTCGTGTCACATTGTGTTCTGTTTTGAATGATAATGTAGGTCTAATATATAAATCTTTTATTTGGATGTTCTGTAATTGGGATACCACATCGTGCTCAGATATTCAGCTGAAGCAGCTCGCGAATATCTGGGAAGGGCATCAGTCAAGCTGAGCTGACATTTTCATTGAACCGACACGTATCACAAAAATGGTTCGCTGCAGTAGATTTTGGAAGAAAGCATTCATAAATAATCTTATTATTTTTCGGGCTATTCAGAGGGTTATACAAATCTCAGAGAGAACATGACTACCTTGAATGAGGCTGCGTGGTGGTGCGGTCTCGTCGACGCTGGTTAGGAGTCGATTGGTCTCGGCTCATGGTTTTATTGATTTCATTGCTGCGCGCTCAGCCTCATGGTGGTTCTCGATCGCTGAAATGCTGCTGCGATATTTTACATAGCTGGCGAAATTTACATTATCACGCCCTCAATGAAATAACCTGTTCACATAAATCATCGAATGTATGGTCTTACGGAATTAGTGGTGTTTATCAATGACCATACTATGTAGAATATTTCATGAATATAATTATATTTATAGTATTTAGGGTTCGGTTAAAGATATTTCATCACAAAAGGTGATTTGAAATGTGATGATTGAATGTACTCCCACATAAGTGAATGTTGAAACTATCTCGTAGCCCAGTGTGATGTTGAAAAAATGGGCATCTGGCTTTTGCCGTTTTCAGGAATATCATACTGATGGCACACAAAATAACATTTGCTTTCAGTCAGGCTTCTTTTGGTGTTGCACATCCACAAGCAGAAGTAACATCCGGATTTGTCGTGTTTACTCTATAGAGTTAATTATTGCTAATGCTCTATTGCCATGTCTACAGGCCAAGAAAGCTCTATGTAAGAAATACACTCTGTGCCGTTAACAAAATGTAAGGAAATTTAATCTTACTCAATGTGTTTTTTGCAAAAATTTGAAAGAAAAAACGATTTTATGAGAGAAAGAGTCATATATTTTTTTACATTACTCACCGGTGCCGTGCAAATAATGAAAATATACAGAATAAGTCACACACATCGTCTATGTTGCCTAACACCAATATTTAACATATATATGGAAGGTATAGCGATAGTATATATACATAAAAGAGCCAGTGAATACTAGCCATGACGTGCTGGGTCTGAAGCTGCGCGCGTAAATACAAGCCAAATGCTTTTGGCATGATATACATCATGACGTTGTTAAATAGATTTGCCGTAATATCTGGTGAGTTCATTGCAATGGGAGCCTCTGAGTGTGTGTGTATATATATATATATATATATATATATATATATATATATATATATATATATATATATATATATATATATATATATATAATGATTTACACAAATATTTTCTAATAAAATTTTCTTCTTCCTCGAGCTTCATCCACTATACAGAGCGCAGTGTTAAGGTGGGGACCCTGAATGCTAATAATACACTCTGGTTCTGAGAACTCAGTAACAAAGATGTGTTGGTAAATGACGAATGTCTTCTTTAACAAAACTATTTGGTGATAGCAATTGTATTTGGTTTCACATTTTTCGTCAGTTCTTAAATTAAGAATGCAGCTTTAGAAATAAATTTCTAGCCTTCTTAGTGCTTTTTCTGCTCTTTTCAGTGCCAATCTTTCTATTGAAATCAGAGAAACCTCATCATTTGTCGTCAGTCAATTTCATACTACAGCTAAACAACAGTTTTTTAATATTGATGGCTCTTTTAGATTTTAGAGAAGACACGAACATATCTTTTAAAAACAGCACTGGGTACCTTACATGCATTATTTCACCCTGTCACCTCTTAAGCATTTCATTTTTTATTTACTATTTATTGCCATTTATGCTGATATTAGCTTTTCACATCTTTATCAGAATAAAAGTATCTCGTAAAAGTAAATAACAGTTTTTGAAAGCCTGTAGAGCGTTGTAATGTTACGTTATTATATTGTCGCACATAGAAATTTTTCCTTCCTTTGTTTATAATTTAATGATGAGAAACATTTTCATCTCTTTTTGTTTTCTCATTTGTGTTAGGCGTGAGGAACTGTGTTTTGCCTTGAGCGTTACTTATGCAGCAATTATTAGTGGTCACTTGCATGTGTACTTATGTTGTTGTTTTTTCCCGTTAATTTCACAATATAACTAATGTTAAAATAACATATAGCATTTTCATAACTATACTTAAAAAGTATTTAAAATATCCTTTATATAATACTAACAGATATCATTTAAACAGGGTCGTCTTACGTAGTACTTATCCACTTCATGAAGCTCACATGTTCATGATTGAAGCTTGTTGTGATGGAGTTCGATTTGCTTCGTGACGCTCTGCTGTTATCGGGACCAGTGCATCTCCGAACCATTCGCTGGCAATCTGGGATCTCAATGAAGCAGATTTCACTCGGCCACAGGCCCAGCCAGGGCTGTCACTCCACCTGCGGCTGATCGCGCTCAATGACGCTTGGATCATCCATTCAGCATGCGTACCCTCAAGTCATACCTGAAGAAGATGAATTTGTTATTAAATACCTTTAAAATATTCGTAAAAAATATACTGATAGACGAAGTCTGAAATGCCATGCCAGAATGCACCAAAACACATCACTGAATATTCTTAAAATGCATTGTAAAATTTATTTAATTCAATTGATAGCAGCTTTCGTAAATTGTTCTTGTGTTGTCACTGAACAAATTTTATATAATCCCTTTATTAAATTATACTAATTATGTTTAATATCATTGGTGCAAAAGTCTTTTGGGGTTTGTATCGTTAAACTTTTATATGCACATTCAATTGATTTGAAATGTAGTAATGTGAAAATGTCTTATTTTTTATATAAAATTAAAATGTATTTCATTATAATGTATTTCTTTTCTTCTTGATCTTCGACTAAACAAAGTGAAGCATGAAATACTAATACTTTAAGGTGAGCCAGCCCCTTCCAAGGTGGTAAAAACACACTTCATATTAATTTGCCGTAATGTTAAGTATAAAACAGTTTCATTTACAGCCATATTATATCATTTAAAAATACTATGGATGCAAGTATACGTTGACAGATTTATATAATATAAATCTAATTTGATATTCTGGATCGATTTTTCAGATTTGAAAGCCTCTAAACAACAGAAATGTAAGGCTTATAGATTACACTGAGGTCCTCACACCGCAGAAAAACAAGCTGATTATAAAATTTTTAAACTTACTTAAAAGAAAATTGTTTACATAAGATTTTGTAAAAGTTATTAAAACCATATGATCTATTGATAGATGTGTAAGTAATGAATACCACATAAGACGATTGTAGGTACGAATATAATTTTAATGGATAGACTTGCATTCTTTGCAATGTTTAGGTAGTGCCAGATTGTACCGGTGTGCTTGAGCACAAGCCAGACTTCTTAACACCACACACACATACAATTGCTGACATATATTTTAACATTTAAAGCAGATACTAGATTCGAGATTATCTGCCGAAAACCCGATAGACGTGCGCAGAGGACTGAGCCTGGGCGCTGAAGAGTTACGCAGGCCATTAAATAGCCGGAGCCGAGAAGATCGCAACCGAACGTTCACAGAGCGGTGAGTGCTTGCTTTCCAGCGTGTGGCCGGGCCGCCGACGCCACAGAGCTGATGCCCCCGGCAGGTCATGGATGCATATAATGGAAATTGATGTGGCGATCAGGTCGCTGAGTTTGAAGTCGCACTCTCTTCATCTCACATCAGCCCTCAAAATGAAAAGAAGGGAAAGTGTACTGCCGCTGCCATGATATGGTGTAAGGTGTAGTAGTGGTGTAGAGGGAGGCCAATGCAGCCATATTTGACGATAGTTTATCTTACTCAGTATTTTTGAATGTTTTTACATCATATTATCTGGCAAACTTGAGTCAATAGATTTTCGCAATATTAAAAAAGTTATTTTAGATATTGAATTTGATGAGATTACCACACTCTAAATACGAACATTATAACCCTACCGACGACGACATATACAACATTATCAACATAAATTTATATCACAGCCTCATTGAATTGCATTCATTTTACATAGACCATAACTCAGAGAATCATATAGAAAAGATGTATAAGGTGCAAGCAAATTTGTTGCGTGATTCCGAGATGCTCAAGTATTATTATGTTAACAAATTATTTTAACGTTATCAAAATGATTTTGTTAACATATATGTTTGTTGTCACGAAAGTAATTTGCTCGATATTAAGACATGTTGCCTAACTGCCGACTCATCGTAAATATTTTAACTATATCGCACAAAAATTCACATATCTTCTTAGAGGTCGCCTGTCTTTCAGGGCATGTAGCATAAATTTATAATAGTAGATGCTTTCTTTTAAATGGAAATATTATCTCTCGCCACAGTAATGATTTTCCTCTGTGATGTAATTTTGTTAACAATGACTCTTTTCTGAAGCATATCTCGAATTACTTATTTAGCTGGCGACGGATTCCCATGGAACACGGTTTGGAATGGCCGCTCGGTTGCGCTATCGTTGGAGGCTTGTCTCCAAAGAGGTTTGGTCAAATACGCAACATTATCGCATCGTGGTCATAGAGATCGTTAGAGTGTCATTTGACAATAAAAGTAAAAAATTTATCATCATAAAATATGGAGCACATAAATATGGTTATAGGTTATAATATAATCGCTTTATTATGTCGTTCTATTCAACTCTGCACCTAACATGTCTCCACATAGTGCACTCCTCCAGTGCTTACCTTTTAAATACTCTGTTAATGGCTCATTTTAACAAACACTGGAAAAATGCCCGTCGCTTGAAATTATTTGTTTTGACTTCAGGTTGGGAAAAAAAATGCTGATTTGTTTTAATAAAGACTTGTTGAAAATGACTTCGCTTTTAATGCGACTTGCTTGAAAAATGAGCCAAGCCTTGGCCGCCAATTGCCGGCACCGATTTGAAGCAAGATTTGTTGAAATGATGCTCATGCAACGCCACTCTGTTGGAATTATTGTCGATTTGTTGCAAAATGACTGTTTGGCGTAAGAGAAAGCTGGGAAAAAATTACCTGTTTTGAAAGTTAATTGTTGAAATGATGTTTTAACGTTAATTTGTTAATGATTCTTGTTGGAATGATTCTCCGTTTCGTTGATGTTGGACAAATGATTGTTGTTGCAAAACGATTTTGTCGAAAGATTGAAAATGATACGTTTTGCGTTAATTGTTTAGTAAATGATTTTTTTTAACAATGATATTGGTTGCTGAACTAATTTGTTTATCGAATTCTTACTAGATGATGAGAATTTCGCTTTTTCCAATCGTCAAAAATGATTTATCAAACAGTTTATTGACGCTGTAAATGTCTCCGTAGCCGCCGTCAAGGTGCAGCATTGAACTTCAGAAACGATCTTCAATATAGCGTTTCAGTTGTTGTTTGAAATACGCGTCTGCCGATTAAAACATAAAATGTTTTTTATCAATGGATTTTATCAGCAATAGGTTATATCGAGTTTTACTTATCTCATATGTTGTGGTTTTTTATGAAGCCGACGTGATATAATTTCGTGAATAAACCAAACATATACTGAAAATGAAATACCTGTTACGCTTGCTTATGCATATTCGGTTCACATCTATTCAGTCAAAATGGTCACAAATGCTATGACGGTAGTGGCTAGATTACTTTTGCTGACGCATTTGGGTTAGCCATTGCCTTCTTCAATGCTGTTTTCAGCTGTAATACATGTAATTTTTTTTAGATACAAAAACAAACACAAAATCCTTTTCATTTGAGATTGCAATTCATTTCGTGCGTGTATGACTTAATGAACACTGTACTTTACACTTTCAGCCCTACCAGCATTGTTACTGAATATCTAGAGCAATGTATCGCAGCAGCTTACACGTTAAGAATTCATTTTGATAGGCTACTGTATTAGTTCCAATTTTTATAGTTGTGTAGACAATTACAAACGTCTCATATTATTCAAGATGATGAATGATATAAATTGCTCTGAAGAGCAGATTTATTGACCAGCATGACAGTAAACGGGAGACATAACCTGTTACTGCTATGTACACAGTTATTGCGCTACGCTTTCGCTGGCTGTTGCTGCTGAGCAGCACAGTTATGATAATTATGCATAGACTAATGGTCGGGTCGGAATGCCAGCTTCCTTTCTTTGCGGCATTGATATTTTTACTTCGAGGAAAATGGCCCAGGTGTTTGAAGAATCTCATCTGACCCCATCAAGATCATGATCACAATTGTTTTTCTCAGCATCCTCACGCTGATGCAGTTTCACGCTCGTTTTTTTATTGATAAAATTTCAATACGTATCGTTTCAATATCGGAAATATATTTATATTTATATTTTTACCACAAATACTCTTGTACCAGTCCAATTAATAGATTATATCGAGATTGTGTTGCCGCTATATTAGTTCATGAATTAAATATCTTATGAATATTTTTCCGCTTTTTACAAAGGGTATGAATGATATTTAAAAGAAGATTTTTTGAACATGCGTGAACATCACAGCCAGCTTGGAGCACACGTCCTTCGCGCAGGCAGCTCATTTGCGGGTCACTGAGCTGTCTCCGCTGGTGCTATAGCTGGAAATGAGGCTTCTTGGCTGATGAGTTATTTATCTCTTTTTGTAGCCAGTGGCTTGTTGGAGAGATCAAAACTGTTTCACAAATACTGCAGGCAGCCAGCAGTTATTTCCTGTAGAATACATTAATCTGCATTTTCAAATTTAGTTTAGCTATTAACCGGAATTTCAAATGAAATTTAATTTCATTTTCCCTGATGTGTTAGTTTCAGTACATACTCTCTGAAAGTTTACCAATTATAAATAATGACAAAATAGAAAACCGAAAGTTTTATGAAAAATAACAACAAACTGCATAAAATAAAAGAAAAACAAATTAAGATTTTGATACAAGGGAGTGATTGTGGCTGTAAAAGACAAAATAACAGCTTATTTCTCATGTTGTTTCCATTGGTAGTAAGGGAAGAATTACGCATTCTTGCACATGACAACACAGTGTTTCATGGGCTGTACTGAAAGGACAGCAGTTGAGAAATGCTTCAAGATAAGTGCTGGTTCTTCTCAAAAAATAATTGTTGCCGAAAATAGTACAAAAAAATAACAATAGATGATCTGAGTCAAAATAGCTGGTCGATACGAAGATAGCGCTTGTGGAACAACATTTCAATAATGTTAAATGGTTTATCAATTTATTATTTACAAGTTGAATATAAAAGTGAATGGGCCCCAATATTTTTAACTTGGGAGCAGCCTGTTTCATAATGTTTTAACTTTTCTTACTCTTCATTGCATCTAATGAAGGATGATATTGAACAGCACTTCTGCTTTCGCATATAAAATACACCAATTGTTTCTTACATTTTCAAATTCGAAACCTGATTCCGGAAATATTCTGATTTATATAACTATGATCTCCTGAATTATATAAATCTGAAATACTCTGAATTATATACCTGAAATATTCTGAATTATATAAATTGAAATATTTTAATAGGATAAATTCGAAATAGATCAAAGTTCGAAATACCAAATAGTATAAATTCGAACATTTTAAATTGAAAATGATTTTCAAATTATATAAATTGAAAATATTCTCCTTAAATTATATAAATCTGAAATGTCTGAAATAGGCTCTAAATTAGAAGTTCGAAATATCTAAATTATAGTTCGAAATGTCACCACAGGTAAATTCGAAATAGTTCTAAATTATATAACTGAATAGCTTTTGAATTATATAAATTAGCAAATTATATAATTGAAAATATCTAAATTATAAGGGCCCGAAATACCTAGTATAAATCTGAAATATCTAAATATAAATCTGAAGATTTCATCTTATAAATATGAAATTGCAGCAACATGAAATATTTAATATAGGCAAATCTGAAATATTCTAAATTATATAAATTCGCAATTATATAAATCTGAAATATTCTAAAGGGGAGGCCTGAATTGAAGGAAAGACTACAGATTCAAGGCGCCACACTGTCTTTGCTGCCTTTTTTTTTTATACTTGATAGAGAGGATCAACATAGATTATTTTTTATAGAGAACTATAAATGTAATACAGCCTATAACACACAACATTGATTTTTTTTTTTTTTTTGCTTTCAGAAAATTCGAAGTCAAAGTAAAAGATGAGCAGGTTGCCCACCTGGCGCAGTACGCTCTGCATGGCAGCGAAATGCCTTACAATCTTCTGTACGATTACAAGCTCAAACCCTGTTAGAATAAATGTGTGTGCCACAGCAATGAATTGAGCCTCTGATTTGAATGGTAGAGTATTTTGATCAATAATACTTTTATTATCACTCATTTTTGATGGGGCGGAAGAGTGTCGATTTTTGATTTAGAGCACCTTGCAGACAGCAATAATAGAAAAAAACAAGTTGGAGAGAGGTCTTTTGTAACTAGAGCTGTCAAAAGCTTGCATGTCATTCATTGAGATATATATTTCTCTGTTTCAAAATTTCACATACTGAAAACACTTTGAAAATTAGTTCTGTCCACTCATACTCATTTTGCTGCTTACAAATCCCAATAGAAATTACCCTCTCACACAAAAGGAATATTTGGAAATCTGCAGGCTTTATAAAATTACTTGCTTAAACTGGGAAACAAAAATATTGAAGCTGGCTATAATATTTTAAATTTTTTTATTAATACAAATTTTTATTAAATGACTTAAAAAACAATGCAGATTTACAAAATGAATGTTCTTTTCCATAAACCATGGATTTTTCATGATGGAAATGAATAAATTTTCTTCCATTGAATAATGTTAAAGAAAAAAAACATGCATTTTTTATTGGGTTAATGCTAATATTCAAATTGTCAAATATATGAAGGTATTCTTCAAAATTCAGTGTTTCTAATGTATGATATTTTTAGGGTATATAATTTCTTAAATGAGCAATTATTTTAAAATATGAATAAATAGAATGATTGAGCAGCAACTGATAAAAGAAATTTCTTAATAAGAAAATAATAAATTTAATAAGTAAATAAAGACTATCACATTTTTGTAAAGAAATTACAAATACAATGAGCAAGCGCCTCTGATTTTACATTTAAATTTGCTGATTGTAGTCGCACAATCGGGGTGTCATGCTGGAAACAGCCAAAGTATCGTTTACGAGATATGGAGCCAATAATAATATTTAATCTAAAGATTAAACAGAAAATACAGTAATTTAGTTTTCCCGCAAAATACTTAAAATGAAATGCTCTTCTGATTAACTTAACAGCAGCCCTAAGCTAATCGTAACAACACGTGTTGAGAGTAAACCGTTGGATTATTAATATTTAACACTACTATTTTGGTATAATAAATAAATTAAATTTCTCATTTGAAATATTGTTGTATTATATTCAAATATAGCTATTATTTTATGCATATATTGAAATAAGTTCATTTCAAAGATGTGTGGTTGAAATATTCTTTGGTTTTCAAAAAATTTCCTGCCACCCCAGGCTCGTTACACTGAATATTATTGTTTAACATAAATTATGGTTTTTATAAACACCCACAAAGACCGCTTGTTAATATACGTCGAGCATACCTACATTTCCTTATTATTAATAAATATCTAACAAAGATTTCCTCTGTGTAATTTGACCATATCGCACATGCTTTGACATTCTCCAGTGCCGCGCGTGTGAATAATTATTGCGATACTTCTTTAAATGTCTGTTGACACCATTGGGTCCATCATATTACCAGACATCATATGGACCGCCTTAGTTATAGAAAATAACGGGCTCCACCAAAAAACCATTATTGTAACAAGATTATTCATTCACGTGGATAATCTGCAAAAGGTATAAAAAGCTTGTTACGGAGTGATACCTCGGACGATTAACACAACCACGCACAGATCTTTTCTCTGTTACAGTACCTGGAATTTAACTTCCTATAACTAAGGCAGTCCATCATGATGTCTGAATTATTGATGGACCAAGTCTGGGAAAAAATGAGAAGTGTCACGTCAACAGGACATTTGCTTAAAAAGGGGAAGGCCATCGCAATGAATTATTCACACACTTATACGTAAAACACTGGGGGAATCATCAAAACGTAATTTGCGTCACAGCGGTGCTTTTGCTGTTCAACATGGCCATGGGCATAAGAAACGTTTTAAGTGCGTTGTAAATTTTAGAGGGAATCTTTTATTAGATGTTGTGTAAATAAGGGGAAATGTAGGTATACTCGACTTGTATGTAAGCAAGCGAGAAGTAACTACATAAAGTCGTCTTTTTGTGGGTGTTTTGTTATAAAAACCATAATTTATGTTAAACTATTAATAAATATTCAGTGCTTGAACCTGGAACAATGGGAAATTTTTTTGAAAAAATTAAGAAATATATTTACCTCAACCACACATCTTTTAAGTAAGACCTTATTTGGTATACTGTATGCATAAAATAGTGCTAAGAAGTGTTTGAAAAGTATAATACAACAATATTTATATTATAAACGAATCAAATGAAAATTTAATTTATTTAAATATACCAAAAAAAATAGTAGGTGTTAAATAAATTAATAATCCAACGGTTTTCTGTACTCTCAACACATTGTTGTTCTGATTAACTTAGAACTGCTATTCTAAGTTAATCAGAAGAACTTTACTGCTGTTTCATTTTAAATATTTTGCAGGAAAATGCTAAATTAAATTACTGTATTTTCTGTTGCAGCTTTGGCGCCATATCTTTAGATTAAATATTATTATTATGGCTCCATAATTATAATAATATAATAGAAGAAATGCAATCGAAACCTAAGCACATGACATTTTAGCACATGACATTTGGTTAATGCGATACAATAATAAATTTAAAAATATAAAATAAATTGCTTATCGTTAAATGTATTAATTTCTTACAAAATGTATTAATTACTTATTTACTTATTAAAATTTATTATTTTCTTATTAAATGTAATAATTTCTTTTTTTTTTTATCAATTTACTACTCCAATCATTCCTTATTTTGAATGATTATTCATATTTTTAAAAATAATTTATGCATTTAAGGGGTATATATACCCTAAGAATAATCAGATTGCATTTAGAATTTTTGGATTTTTTTTTTTTTTTTTGGGGGGGAGGGGTTGCCTTCATATATTTTATTTTAATTTGAATAGTAGCGTACTTAATAAAAAAATGCATGTTAACTTTTTTTCTTTATTTTATTATTCAAAATTCATGGAAGAAATTTATTCATTTCCATCCATGGAAAAATCCATGGATTTTCATGGAAGAAATTTATTCATTTTTTGTAAATCTATAGATATTTGAATTTATTATTATTTTTTTTTAAAGTGTTTAATAAAAATTTGTATTAATAAAAAAAAATTTAAAATAATTATATAACCAGCTTCAGCTATTTCTTTTTTTTTTTTGTTTTTCCCAGTTTACAAGCAAAAAATAATTTTTTTATAAAATAGTATACAGATTTCCATGCAAATGATTCCTTTCAATAATGAGAGAATAATTTCTATTAAAAATATTAGAGTTTGTAAAAGCAGCAAAATGTTTAAAACTATGGAAAATAGTTGGACAAATTTAATTTTTAAAAGACATTTAGTTGGAAAATAATAATTTTTTTTGAAACAGATACTTTATATCTAAATAAGATGTATACAAACTTTTATTTTAATCCTACAAATTTTAAAAAAGGCCTCTCTCCCTTTAACTTGATTTTTCCTAACTAATTATTAAATATCACAAAGTCAACCTTCATTAAACCGACACTCTTACGCTACATCATAAAAATGGTGACTTAACAAAAATTATTATTGTTAAACATACACATTTTAAGTGAAACAGTCCAATTCGATACATTCAGCTGTATAGTTTCTATTTAAACACCTTTTATTTGATATTCTAACAAGTTTTAACAAAGATAGGTTTAAAGAAACATGTCAGTATAGAGATATAAAACGTCACTCTTATTTTTTTAGAAAAACATCTGGTGCAGCAGATGTTATCGATAGACGAAGCATCACAACTCTTCACTTTTGACTTCAATTTTCACAAGCAAAGAAAAAAAAAAAAAATCAATGTTGTGTGTTATATAAAGTAGGCTGTAATTTAATACATTTAAATTCGTTCTGCTATAAAAAATATCTATGTTTACTATATGAATCCTCTCTATCAAGTATAAAAAATCTGACAAGACTTAGTCTTTAAATTCAACGCCTTAGTCACTTAGTCTTTCCTTCCAATTCAGATATTTCAGATTTATATAATTTAGAATATTTCAGATTTATATAATTTAGAATATTTCAGATTTATATAATTTAGAATATTTCAGATTTATATAATTTAGAATATTTCATATTTATATAATTTAGAATATTTCATATTTATATAATTTAGAATATTTCAGATTTATATAATTTAGAATATTTCAGATTTATATAATTTAGAATATTTCAGATTTATATAATTTAGAATATTTCAGATTTATATAATTTTAAATATTTCAGATTTATATAATTTAGAATATTTCAGATTTATATAATTTAGAATATTTCAGATTTATATAATTTAGAATATTTCAGATTTATATAATTTAGAATATTTCAGATTTATATAATTTAGAATATTTCAGATTTATATAATTTAGAATATTTCAGATTTATATAATTTAGAATATTTCAGATTTATATAATTTAGAATATTTCAGATTTATATAATTTAGAATATTTCAGATTTATATAATTTAGAATATTTCAGATTTATATAATTTAGAATATTTCAGATTTATATAATTCAGAATATTTCAGATTTATATAATTCAGAATATTTCAGATTTATATAATTCAGAATATTTCAGATTTATATAATTCAGAATATTTCAGATCATATAATTCAGAATATTTCAGATTATATAAATCAGAATATTTCAGATTATATAAATCAGAATTTTCAGATTTAATAAAAAATGCTTAAGGGTTTGGAAACAATTAGTCAATAATCAACTTCAATATTTTTATATGCGAAAGCAAATTTCTAAACCACATACTGTTCAATATCATCCTTCATTGGATCTTCGATATTAGTATCATACAATGAAAATTAAGAAAAGTTAAAACGTGAAAATTTAAGAACAGAACTATCTTGCATATTTAGGTTAAAAAAATATTAAATTTATTCCGCTTACAAATTCCAACTTAATAAATAATAAATTATTAAATGACAACGATGTTTAGTGTGATTACAGTAAAACATCTTCACATTTTAATCTCATTGTATTTTATTAGATCATCTATTGTTATTTTGTTACTGAATTTTCGAGCAACAATTTAATTTTTTGAAGAATAGCCTTATCTTGAGAGGCTGATTGTGCCGACTAATTAACTAATATATATATATTCCTTCAGTACATGTTATAGAAGAAAAAATAACGTATTGATCGATATTGTATACTAAAGAATGCATGAATTTCCTTCCACTTTATAATCATTTCTTTAATGAAATGCAGCTGTTAGCTTATTTTGTCTTTTTTTATTTCTCCCTAATCTCCATTTTTTTCCACTTAATTATGCAAAATCTTATCTTTTCCCGACTTGTTTTGGAACTTTAACGCTATTTTATGCAGTTTATTTATTTATTTTTTTCATAAAACTTTCAGTTTTTAGATTTTCCTATTTTGTGCATTTATTTTTATAATTAGTAAACTTTTTCAAGAAGTATGTACTGAAAAACTAACACATCAGGAATAAATTAAAATTTCATTTTAAAATTCAGTTGTTAAATAGCTAAACTAAATTTGAAAATGCAGATTCAAAAATAGCTATTCATATTTAGAAATAACTGCTAAGTGTGTGCAATACGACAATATTTGTAAGAAACAGTTTAGGCATTTTACAGTCTCTCAACAAGAAATATTACTATTTAAAAGAGATAAAATGTATGAGGCTCAAAATCAATTTTTTTCCACAAGCCTTATTGTATACCTCAATAATTCGAGAAGACAGTAATTAATGTTATAAATGAAAGCTCTTGCTATTCACTTGCACTTTTTGAAGGACATTGAAAACATATCAGAACAATATGATGTTCACGCATGATAAAAGTCTTCTTTAAAATATCATTCATACCCGGTTTGAACAAAAGCAGATGAGCAAACCCAAAGTTGTTCTTTCATAGGATATTTAATTCATGAACTAATGATATACAGCATATTTGGTAACTTACATAAATCCTCGATTTTAATTAATTCTATGACTAATTCTATCTATTAATTCTTTGATCAAAACATCAAATTGTTAAACATGGTAATTATAGTTTAATTAATAAGAATATTTGTGTTAAAAATATCTCAAATATAAATTATGATTATTTTCCGATATTGAAACGATGCGTATTGAAATTTTATGTATCAATAAAAAAAACGGAAAAAATTGTAATGGAAAATCTTTTGCATCAATATTTTGTGAGATGGGATTTGGCTACAAAGGAATGTAGGAAAAACAATTGTGTCCTTGATGAATTTTTTTGATGGTTACAATCTCGGAATAAGAATGGAAAAGGATTTATTATTTGTTTATTTATAATTAAAAATGTATATAAATTATTTTTAACTGAAATTATCCTTTCTTTTTAATAAAAAGGAAGGAACAATGGAAACAACCTAAAACAAAACATTGAAAAATCCATTACATTAAAAATATTCGTAAAAATAATCCCTAGCCAAATTTTGTTGCATCTAAATCCAACTACAATTTGACCTTTTCTGATTGAATAGATAATGAATCTATCGCATAATTATATATATATATATATATATATATATATATATATATATATATATATATGTGTGTGTGTGTGTGTGTGTAATAACCCCGGAGACCCGGAAACTTTATCTCCCCGTTTTATAATCATGCTGAATTCAATGAAATAATAACGAATGATTTCATCATTCATCATCATCTTGAATAATATGAACTTGTTTGTAATTGTCATATTACACAACTATAAAAATTTAAAAAAGATTTAATGCAGTGTATTATATACTATCAAAATGGATTCTTAACTATTGTAAATACTGCGATACATTGCTGTGATAGAGAACAGCATCTGTTTATTCTAGATATTCAGTATTGTTCAACAATGCTTTTTTGAGATAGGGTTTGGATACAAAGGAATGTAAAAAAAATTTTAGTGTTCATTGAATATTTTTTTTGATGATTATAATCTCGAAATAATAGAAAAGGATTTATTATTTGTTTTTTAATTATCCTAAAAAATTTATGTAATTTTTTTTAACTGAAATTATAATTACTTTTTTCTTTTTGTTAGAAGGAAGAAACAATAGAAACAACCCAAATCGTACATTAAAACATTCGTAAAAATAATCCCTAGCCAAATTTTGTTACGTCTAAACCCAACTACAATTTGTGACCATTTTTTTTTTTGACTGAATAGATAATGAATCTCTACCGTATATCAACGACCCGGAAACTTTATCTCGCCATTTTATAAGCAAGCTGAATTCAATGAAATAATAACGAATCATTTCATTTTCCGGGTATAAAATGACTTGCAGTTTGATTCACGGGAACAATATGCGATAAATCTTCCAACGGTAAAATAAAAAAAAAAATTACAACGTATCGTAGGGATATAAAAAACGCATAAAAAACTCATTCGCTTATAATTGCTTCTGATAAAATCCATTGATAAAAACTGTTACAATATTTATTTCGAAGCAACTGTATCATTTCTCGCTTTATTAAATCAGCAGACACTTTTAGATGATTTCAAGTGATAAGCCGACGCTGAAATTCTGAACAGTATCTCTAATTAAGAGATCGTTTCTGGAGACAGTAACTTAAGATTTTATGGCAATGAATTTTTGACTTTTATTGGAGCAAATGACCTCTAAGCGATGTAGATTTTTGATGCGATAGAAATGTTAAAACTGTATTTACGATGCAAATCATTTGGCAGTTATAGAAACCAAAAAAGCAACAAGAGTTACTATATCGAAACAAAATTTAGAGAATTTTCATTGATAAAATAAATAGTACAAATTAAAATTAGTTCGAAAGCTTTTAACCAATATCGTTTGTTAAAAAAAATCATTTTTCAACAATTTAACGTTAAAACGAATCATTTTTTCCAACAAATTAACGTTAAAACGAATCATTTTTTGCAACAAATTAACGTTAAAACGAATCATTTTGTCCAACAAATTAACGTTAAAACGAATCATTTTTTCCAACAAATTTAAAACGAATCATTTTTTCCAACAAATTAACGTTAAAACGAATCATTTTTTCCAACAAATTAACGTTAAAACGAATAATTTTTTTCCCAACAAATTAACGTTAAAACGAATCATTTTTTTGCAACAAATTAACGTTAAAACGAATAATTTTTTTCCAACAAATTAACGTTAAAACGAATCATTTTTTCCAACAAATTAACGTTAAAACGAATAATTTTCCAACAAATTAACGTTAAAACGAAATTTTTTTCCCAACAAATTAACGTTAAAACGAATCATTTTTTTCCCAACAAATTAACATTAAAACGAATCATTTTTTCCCAACAAATTAACGTTAAAACGAATAATTTTTTTGCAACAAATTAACGTTAAAACGAATCATTTTTTTCCAACAAATTAACGTTAAAATGAACCATTTTTCCAACAAATTAACAAAATTATAATACTTGGAGAATCTTTACTATAATGGGATATGTCTATTTAAAGATGCAAGTTGGATAAATTTTTATTTGGATTGTTCATATAATAAAGTGATTATGATATAACCATATTTATGTAATATTTAACCATATTTATGTGCTCCATATTTTATGATAATAAATTTTTTACTTTTATTGGATCAAATGACCTCTAAGCGATGTAGATTTTTGATGCGATAGAAATGTTAAAACAGTATTTACATTGCAGATCATTTGGAAGTTATAAGAAGCAAAAATGGAACAATTGTAACTATATGGGAAAAAAAAAATTAAAAGGAATTTTATTGATAAAATAAATAGTACAAATTAAAACTATTGTTCAAACTTAACGTTAAAATGAATCATTTATTAGCAAATCAATGCAAACAAATTAATTCAACAAATTAATGCTGAAAGGAATCATTTGTTAACAAAATTGTAATACTTGGAAAATATTTTACTGTAACGGGATATGTCCATTTAAAAAAGCATGCTGTATAAATTTATACTACATGCCTTTTATTGGAGCAAATGACCTCTAAGAGATGTAGATTTTTGATGCGATAGAAATAGTTAAAACAGTATTTACGTTGGAGATCATTCGGCAGTTATTAAAAGCAAAAGGCAACAAGATATTTTCTCTTAATATCGAAACAAAATTAAGAGAAATTTCATTGATAAATTAAATAGTAAGAATTACTAGTTCAAAAGCTTTTAACAAACACTATATGTTAACAAAATCATTTTTTCAACTAATTAACGTTAAAATGAATCATTTGTTAACATAATAATACTTAGAGAATCTCGGGTCACGAGCAACGTGTGATTTGCCATAATCGCATAACAAACAATTTGCTTACATGATTTTTATACATTTTAAATACATACTTTTTTTTTCCTATATAATTGAATTCTCTGAGTTGTAGTCTATGTAAAATGAATACAATTCAATGAAACAATTGATACTTAAATTTATGTTAATGAATGTTGTATATGTCGTCGTCGGATCATTTTCACGGTTTATTCAAAGAATTCCTGTATTTGCATTATTTAGAGTGTAATTGTGTCTCACCAAATTCAATATCTAAAATAACTTTTTTTTTTTAACAATTTAACAAAATAATTTGCAGAAATCCTATTAACAGAAGTTTTGGTTGTGCTAATTGTAAAACCATTTAGAATTTGGTAAAGTTAAATATCGATAATGTAAACGTGCTCCCTCCTACACACTACTACTACTACGCCACACCATATCACTGTGCCTAGAGCCGAGTTGCCCCTATACTGTTTGGGAATGATGTGGATGAGAAGTCTGACTAGGCTCCGTGATGATCTTACAGTCATATGAGACGGACTTAAGCCTACAGCTTAAAGTGGATTCCGAACCACTACAAAAATCCATGGTACCGCCGGGACTCGAATCCGAAATCTGTGGCATCGAGCGCCAGAACGCTAGATACTCGCCATTCAGCCCCCTTCCCTCCTACACACTGGAAGAACAGCATAACTTGCGCTCCTGTTGAGAAACGTTTAGTTTATAGTCTCTCATCCCGATAGGAAATGTATTTAATATAACCCTGCGTAATAGTTGGCCTACAGACTCTCAGTCGAAGAGGAAGTATCTTTCGCGCACCCTGCGAGTGCCTGACTATCGGGTTTTCGGCTTAGATGTGAAATCCTTCCATGAATCTATAATTATCTGTCTTTAAATGTGTTAAATATTATATGTCAGCAATTGTATGTGTGTGTGGTGTTAGTGCGCGAGTGAATAAAGCTGCGAGTTCTCCAAGCTGTGCCTCAAGTATCTCAATCCAACCACACCCGGTTACAATCTGGCACTACAATAAATAAAACAGTCCGACCTGCACATTACAAAAAAATTTTTAGAATTATATCTAGCCTGAAACTTCCAACTATCCATTAAAAAAATTATATTCATTACCATACAATGGATTTCGGTCTTATAGACAATTGACTAATCTATTCTTACCTATCTATCAATAGATCATATGGACAAATCTACCTACTTATTATTACATATCTGTCTCTTTTTTAAAATCTTATGTATGCATTGTCACCAAGGCAGTAATTTTCTTTTAAGTAAGTTTAAAAATTTTATAATCAAGCTTGCTTTTCTGCGGTTAATAGGGACCTCACAAAAACATGGTAATCTATAAATTTGAATGTAATCTATAAATTTCTTACATTTCATTCATATTGTTTGATAAATTTTTTTCATACTCTCTGAAAAAAATCGATCCAAAAATAATAGAATATCAAAATTAGATTTAATGTACATATAAATACAAATCTCAACGTAAAAAAATACTTGCACTTCATAAAAATTATTTTTTTATGAAGTGCATTTTTTAAAGTTACATGTTTTTATTATAAAACTTCGACTTAGAAGAAAAAAAGATCACTTAAATAACAATGTAAATAAACTATTTTATAAAAAGTATTGGCTTAACGTTACAGCAAATTTAAAAAAAAAAACCCCTAAATATAAGAAGATGTGTTTTTACCTCACAGGCTAGACTGGAGAACAGTAAGCAGAAAAACCACCTTAGAATTATTAGATATTTCATACTTCCACTGTTTAGTCAGATCTGAAAAAGGAAAGAAAAGTAAGTTTATTTGCGATTATATTATTAAAATACATTTTAATTTTATATAAAAATAAGATATTTTTCACATTTATATACATTTCAAATCAATTGAATATTGCATATAAAAAGTTTAACGATGAAATAATTTAAACCTCAAAAAAGATTACTTTTGCATATTGTGATGACAAATATAATTAGCTATAATTTAATAAAGGATTATATAAAATATAATTTGTTCAGTGACAAATTTGTTTGTATGTACAACACAAAATTTCATATAATTTAAAATATTGCAAGCTGCTATCAATATAAATTAATTAAAAAAATTAATCATTTTACAATGCATTTTTAAAAGAATATTCAATTATTAATAAATGTTTTTGAGATTAAAACTGCATTCTACTCTTATCTGTACAACATGAAATTCAAATTTTCAACAAGTTTGACTTCGATCCAGAAACAATCAAGTATAGTTTTTTTTACGAATATTTTTAAAGATATTTTATATGCAGACAAAATATTCTTCAGGTATGTATGACTGAGTACTTTGCGCCAACCATACCATGCTGAATATACCGGTTCTCGTTAGATCACCGAAATCAAGCATCATTGGGCGCGGTCAGTACTTGGGTGGGTGACCACCTGGGAACACCGCGTGCCGTTGGCACCCACAAATTTGGGACCTGAATGGCCGAGTGTCTAGCGCTCTGGCGCTCGGTGCCACAGGTGTCGGGTTGGAATCCCGGCGGTGCCATGGATGTTTATAGTGGTTCGGAATCCACTTTAAGCCGTAGATCCCGGTCTCCTTTGACTGTAAGAGCGTCACGGAGCCAAAGTCAGACTTCTACCTACGGATGCTCCATCACAACAGAAGCTGCTTCCTTCCCCTTCAATCATGAGAACGTATGGGCTCGTGGGCTTGGCCAGCCAAGTGGGATAAGAAACAACAAACAGTACTTTGTTTGTAAGACATTTTATGATTTAAATGATATCTATTTAGTATTATATAAAGGATATTTTAAAAATACTTTTAGGAATATATTATATATAGTTATGAAAATGCTATATAATTATATAATGTTATTTTAACATTAGTTATAAATTTAGTCAAAACATTATGAAATTAACGGGAAAAAATTAATAACAACATAAAGTGTCACACATGCAAGAAATATTTTCCCACAAAGAAAATAATTCTTTATAATTAATACCTTTCCAAATAAAATTAAATTCTCATTCTTTCATTGAAGCAAAAAGTTGAAAATGTTTCTAAATATTACATTATAAGCAAAAGGAAAAAGATTTCTGTGTGATATGCGTGTACGTAACTATTACAAACACTCTGGAGATTTCAAAAACTATTATTTGCTTTTTACGAAAGATACTTTTATTCGATTATTAAAAAAGATGTGAAAAGCAGGATTTTAATACTTCAACGCATAAAATAAATGGCTTAATAAATAAATAAAAATAAATGAAACGCCCAAAATTAGATTTGACTAAAAAAAGAGGTAAAATAATACCGTAATAGTAAAGGTACGAATGCTTCTTATATATAAAATTACCTTTCTTGTTTTAAAAGATGTATTTCTCTATGGGGACACGTGTGGGATTACCTCTAAATCTTCATATACTTCTACAGAAACCATAAATAAAATTTAAAAAACTGTTGTTTTTCAGTCCAACACTATGCGCAAATTCTAGTATGAAAATTATTTGGCAGGTGAAAAATGGAAGCAAGTAGTCACAAATGATAAGGTTTCGTTATATTTATCTGATTTCAATAGAAAAATTAATTAACACTGAAGAAGAGCAGAAAAACACCTAAAATAGTGATACAGAGAAAACTAGAAAAGTTCTTCTAAAGCTTTTAAGATTATTATTGCATTCTCACAAAACGGAAAATTTAAGATAATAAAAGTAGAAAAATGTAAAAACCAAACTCTAATTACTATCACAAATAAGTTTTGACATCTATTTTTCAAAGAAGACATTCTGTCATTTTACCAACACATCTTTCATTTTGTTTCATCACTGGGTTATAGAACCAGAATTTTTAGGCTATTACAATTTAAATGCATTCCACCCAAGTCCCCCGACATGTCTGCTATGGAGTACTGTACCTTTGGCCTTTCAAAACAAGCTCTATATAAACAACATCGCAAAACATTGGATGAAATCTGGAAGATTGAGGAGGAGGAGGAGTGAAAGAAAATAAATTAATATTTTAAGAAAAGTTCTTTTATTTTCTAAATCAATATATATATATGCGGGATTTTTTTTTTTTTTTTTTTTTGGTAATCACCAGATAGCGACACCTTACGGTCGCTTGTCTTTGACAGAGCCTGTTTACGATGTGGGGAGTATTCAACTTTGAACTCTGACCCCTGGAGAAAGAGAAAAGAAACAGATGGGCGCGGAAGAGGACGCTGAGAGCAGACGGCGAAACTGAACGGGCTGCGTCAAACAGCGAGAGAAAATGGCTGTTATGTAATAATTATTGATGTATATATAACCGTGCTTAATTAAATATGTGTTGAGAAAAAACCAACGCTTCGTTGATGTGTTTGAAAATACACCCCTAGACACCCACTGCAAAGTCAAGCTACTGTTAGACTGGTAGAGAAGTCTAACAAAACTGTAGGTTCGACCGGGTTATTGAAACCGGTGGTAACCCTACAAAAATGGGGTTTTGATGCATCTTTTGCAAGCGGCTTAACCTATATATATATATATATATATATATATTAATATATTAATTGTTAAACTAACATATAAGATTTTATCATTTAAAAATGTGTGAACATTCTGTATATTTTCATTTATTTACTTTAAGTTTCCAATTGAATTCAAAGTAACAAAAATATATGGCTAACAAATAATATAAAAACTAAAATCAGTTTTTTTTAATTTTTGTGTCTTTCAAAAATTTTTTTTTACAAAAAACGTTGGGAAAAAAAAAAAAAAAAAAAAGATTAAATTTCCCTTTTTTTTTTTTATTTTGTTAACTTGGCACAAGAATTTATTTCTTACATAAGAACTTATTTCATGGCACAAGAACTTATTAGACATAACAATAGAGCATTAGCAATAAATTAAGTCTATAAAATTAAAATAAATTTTACTATTTTGTGCAGAATAAATCAGATGTTAAAATTGTTCTGTTAACAAACACCTGGATTTTTAAATCTGCAACACCAAACAGGAAACGTTGCAGAACAGGATAAAAAAAAAAATGTTGTTACGAAACAATGTGTATAGATATAACACAAAAAATAATAAAAATATTCAAATCTACCCGATACACTCAATATCCGATATACACCCGAATACATTTCATCACAAGGTGGTTTCAATACATTTCTCACTATGTAGAATACATTTCATCATCACATTTCATCACCTTGTGATGAAATGTATGTTTTAACGCATCCTGGAATGCCATAAATGAGATTGCTAATGATTTCATGGGAAATATTCTACATAGTGAGTTCATTTGGTCACGTAAACCACTAGGCTCCCATGTAAGACCATGCAGTTGCCGACCGATGACAGACCAGTTGGTTCTATGACAGACAAGTTGGTATCCATTGAAGGGGCAGTGATAATATATGCAGATCACGTAGTTCATGTAAAATAGCATAAGCAACGTACTGCCAGGCGTTTTCTTGATCAGAAAGAGTGATACCATCGAGAAATGGGCGTATAGCAGATTTAATAATGAAATCAATAAAACGCTGAGCAGTTAATGTAACACTCTAACAGAAGATTAGTGGGTTCCACTTACCATGCATGTTATTCCACCACACATTATAATTCCAAGTACATAGTCCATGAGACGTTCTCTCGCAAAGTTTTGTACATGGCCACATGATCTCTAGATCAAATCTGAGGCTATCAGTGCCTCCGAGAAAAATATAAGATTCATTTCTGAAAGATGCTTCTCCATTAAAATTCTACTGCCGCCTTCCCCTGCCTTCCTCTGAACCATTTTTTGTGTGCAATGTCAAGAGTCCAATGAAATATCAGTAATTGAACGTCATACTTGCAGATCATTTCCTTTTGATTGCTTGGGTAAACACAGCTGGATGTCTTGAACTTAGAATGTGATATCTAATTTTCATTTTTATCAAATAAAATTAAGACATATGAGCTAAATTCTAAAGTAATATTTGCAAAAACTAAATTTGAATGTAACACGAAAGTTGATTTTTAGTACAATTGATATTTTCACTCATAGAAATCAGAACAGTTATACCATTACTATTACAAATATTTAAAAACGAAAAATTCAATTTTTAAAATTCATTTCATTATAAAACTTCATTTAAACAGTACAAGCAATGGCAAAATAAATACTACAGCTTAGCATTATGCTATTTTAGTAATTAAGGGTTTTATTGGATTTTTTTTTCATTTGCGTGATTATGCAACACATTCGGACAGTTAATTTTGTCTCAGCTGTCTATTTAATAAATTTACTGCCACTGCCCATGACTGAAGGTGCATACCTATAATTTTCACGAAGAATTACAATTCGTATTTCAATTAACACAAATCTGTATTGAATAGAACTGTAAAAAAAAAAAAAAAAATCTATGTATAGAAAATTCCTTATGTAGACACTTTTAACCTCCTAGAGTATTATTCCGAGTATACTCTTATCTCATATTTCCTTATCTTTGTAACAGCCCGCGTTAACATGTGCAAAATTTAATTTTTAATTCAACATAAAACAAGTATTTTGAGATACCTTGTATTATTCTAAGACAAACACGAATTTACTCATGATATCAAAGTACTGTTTTAGTTCTAAACAAAATTCTGGTAACCATCATTATATAGCGATTTCATATTGTTTTGCAATCATTTCACTAGATGTAATCTAGTATCTCAAAGATTGTACAGAAGCTGCATGTTACCTATTATTTACTATCACTAGCTTTTACTTTTCAATATTTTTTTAAATTTCAATATATAGATATAGACATTTACTTACGATAATTTTTTTTCTTACTCACGATAGCTTTTTTTTTTTTTTTTTTTTTTACTCACGATAGTTATTTTCAATTTAAGATATTTTTTAATGATAATAGTAGCGATGTATGTAGAGTGAACTCGGAAGGACAGAGATGATTATAGTTGCGATTCTAATGTGCAATCTGAATACCTAAATTCAATTTCAACAATAAAAAAACATAAAAAACAAGATAAAATACTTGATTATTAATCTATCAATGCATAAATCTTAAATTTTATCAATCAAATTATTTTCACACAAAACTACTTAAAAATAAATAAAAATTTTATTATCTGAAGAGATAACGCCATCGTTTTATTAATCATATGCATATTTTTTTTCACCGTGATTCTTTATTTTTGATATCATCCAAAACAGATATCCACTTTAAAAATTAAAAAGACTACATCAAGTATACATTTTGTTCACATCAACCCTTGATGTTTTTCTTCGGACCGTAACACTCGAAAAAGAACTTCCCATGAAAGGAAGAGGACACCGAGTGACCTCCGCGAGTCTTGCTGAATATTCATGACTGGCAGGACGCAAATAACCCAAATCGGACGACGATACATTATTTTGACTGCCAACTGTCACTGCGAACCGTCAGCCACACTGAAACCCGACTCTGCCCGCTGCAAAAACGCCAAGTGAGGCAACACAATCCCGTTCCAGGACTCCCGTGGATGAATTGACGCTAAATCACTTGAGATAACTGTCTTGGAAGAGGAAGAAGGCGGCTGGAAGGTTAACAAAATAATAATAAGAAGAAGAAAAAAATGTGTTATCTTGTAGGATCGAACACGGAGGAATAGAATCGGTGGGAGGCGAGAAGTAATTGAATAATTAGGTGCCATTTCGGAAATCATTCGACCCGTAGGATTTTTTCTTTACAGCTAAAATAAAGTTAGGAAATATTTTTCTGGTTACGGAAACGATTGGGGTATCTATCTTTTTGACCTTTTGTGAAATGTATATGTTAGTGCACTGCAAAAAGTAATTTTGTAGATAGGTCAAATGATTGGAAAGGTCAACAAAAAGAGATATAACAAAAAGGGAGGCTCCCATCGTCTTATGTCAGGTTTGGCATGTCAAAAGAACCAGGATTAAGTGATGAATAAATAATAACAATACAAATCCGTTTATTTCCTAGTTATATATATACTAATAGAACACGGCATAAGTGGAAAAAAAAAATGCCTTGTAGAAAATTACATATTGCTAATATATTCTCCATGTTCCGATATATGTGCATTCTAATTTTCATGGATATCGTTTGAACGGTATACAAGATTAAATGCTGCAGTGCCATCTGGTGGCAAGTAAAAGTGGACAGTGCAAACTTATTTTCCCATACTCAAATACATATTATCACCAATTTTCATAGCGATTGGTTGAACAGTATAGAAATTAATAGACTGTATCACCATCTGGTGAAGACTTGCAACAAACGGGATAGCATAAAAACATTTTTTCATGTTTTGTTGAAAGCACACAAAATTTTTTTATCAAAATCGGTCAAGTCGTTTAAGAGGAGTTCAGTGACAGATAACACGTACAGAAGAAATCAATTGCAGAGTCACCTATAGCGTCCAGTTGTGAATCTAAACCCTTCAGGGACCTACTGAAACACACACAAAAAATTTCATCAAAATCAGTTCAGCCGTTTAGGACAAGTTGAGTGACAAACACTCAACAAACACATTATTCCTACTTTTTCTCATCATCTAGTGCGTAACTGAAAATTACGAACAAAAATAAATTAAATAACAAATTAAGAAACTCACTAAAATTTGGGCTTTGAAAATAAAAGTTTATTAATCAATTACTTTTATTAATAATATTCATACACAAAAAGCCGAGTTTCAAAGTTTGGGCTGCACTAACCTGATATCTTGCCAAATTCAAAGACCCAGTTGGCTTACTAAATTTCACACAAAATTTGAGATTACAAATTGCAACAAACACAAGCCATGGGTGGCATCTAGGATGTCCTTACCCGGATCGATTCGATTCAGTTCCAGAATTTAATGAGTTTGAATGTAATTGGATTTTTATATTATACTAAACTACTGATAGCAGCATATAAATTAATTTGTTTTGCGTAATTAGGTTAATTTACTAGAGTCTTACGGCCATAAAACTTTAACATAATAAATCCGTTTTTTCCAATGAATTTGTTAGGTTTGTATCTCGCAGAAAATCAAAAATCTTGATATAATTATTATTATAACGAATAATAAAAAAAACTTAATTGATTTCGTGGATTTTTAAGTGTTTTTTATTCACTTTAATAGTTCATAATATACATTTACAGGTGCACTACAAATGTGCTTTCTCCTATGCACTGCTCTTGCAATACGTAGGTTTGGTTTGGTTTGGTTTGTCGCTCTACGATCATCTTATGCGCACGAGGGCTAAACAGACCAGGACCTACAGTTTAAAGTGGATTCGAACCACTACAAACATCCATGGCACTGCCGGGACTCGAACCCGAAACCTGTCGTACCGAGCGCCAGAGCGCTAGCCACTCGGCCATTCGGGCCCTGCAATACGTAGGAGGAAGCACGGTTGCACATTTAAATATATAATTGGACAAAATCTACAGAAAAATTAAAACAAAATCAATAAGAAAATAAACAGTACAATTTCAGAAACATAATAAAATTGTGTAATAAAGTCATAATAGCATTCTCTACATATAAATTTGTACTTGCTTTCAAGAAAATCAAATTTTAAAAAAATTGAAAAATAGTACTAACGATTTTATTCAAAATCAGAAACGTGCATAAGCTATAGCGACGAAGCAATATATAGTACACATCAAAGGATTAAATCAAAAACTGCGGAGACAAAAAGAAAAAAATATACAAAAAAGATGTATATATGAGTATGTATATTTTCTTTTCTCATCTTTTGATAGCACTGTATGACCAGTTTCTAGCTCCCTATAAATACAATATTGTAATATATATAAATATTATAACAGATTGACAAATAAATAAAAGTAATTGAAAAATTCTAAAAAAATTATTCAATTTAAAATTAACTAGTTAAATTAAAATTAATTAACTTATTAAATAAGTAAATGCATTATTTATTTTTGTCACATACAAATTGTTATTAGTTATTTCTGATCAATTGATCTAACATGGTATTAACATTTCTTAAATTGAAGTTATATTAAAAAAGATGATATATATATAAAATTATAATCTATACAATTTTTAGTTCAAAAGTCGGTATTAAAATCAAAATATTCTATTTTAAGAATTACATACATTTCTTTTTTACCGGAAAATTTGTAAAGGATAAAAGATAATACAATTTATTTATTATTTAAGGAAATAAATGTCTAACTATTAAAAAATATTTTGCTTTGATGTTGAAATTCGCCATGGTTTTTTTTTATTTCTTATAATTCAATAGAATTTCGCTTTCATGTTCCAGATTTACACATTTTTATTAATCAGAACCTAAAGTACGAGAACGCATAATTTAAATATTCGCAAATTAAATTTTGTGAAGAAAGCGTTTTTAAAAAAAGATTAACCTTTTATTATTTTATGCCAGAAATTCATTCATTTAATGAAAGCCTTTTGCGATTTAATGCATTTAAACATGCAGAAGCAAAAGAAGAAAAAAATAAACCTCTTCAATAAGAATTATGAATTATTGACGTCGAATTTCTTATTATAAACCTTTTAAATATTCGATGAAGTATTCACAGCTGCAACAAAGTATCCTATTTGAATTAAAAAAATAAAACATAAAAGAAAGATCATGCCATCTTATCCACATGTTGGTTTTTCAGCTGCAGAAATGAAAAGTTGATTTTTTTTTTTTTAAAAAAAGTTCAAAGAATGAATAGATTTAGTTTTGGCATATATTATTTTTCTTTTTATTTCTTTTTCGTTCATTTAAAAAAAAAAATCTATTGAAAATGAATGAATTAATACGAATGAAAGATATATCAGACGGGAAAATAAAAAAAAAAAAATTCAAGCAATCAGGCTTATACGAACTGGATCAAAATAAGATGAAATCGGATCAGATCCATCGGATCAATCGATTAAAATTTCATAGGAATTGGATGCTTCTTAAGAAGATACGTTTACATATATATCAATCAATCAATCAAAATGGCATTAATCACTTATGGCTTACAACATAGAGGTTTGGTTTGGTCGACGGTCTACGCTCATTTTTTTTTTTTTCATATTTTAAACTATAGGTCCTGCTCAAATTAGTTTAACGTCGATTCCGAGCCACTAACAAACATCCATGTTACCGTCAGGATTCGAACCCAAGGACTATGGTATTAATGGCCAGAGCGCTAGCTAATTGGCCATCAAGCCGCTACAACATAGAGGTTTGGTTTGTCGCTCTACGGTCATTTTGCGCACACTTTAAGCTAATTAGACTGAGACCTACAGTTTAACGTGGATTGCAAACCACTTATAAATCTCCATGTCAGGATTCGAACCTGAAGCCTATGGTACAAATCGTCAGAGGCTAGCCAATTGGCTATCAGGCAACTACAACATACTGGAGATGGTAGCTTGTTTCATTGGATGGCCAAGAAATCTCATGTCCTGAGTATACATTTACATCTCATTTTTAGGCTTTTATGTATAAATAATTTTTAGGGTTTTTACTTGTGTAATTTTTAATTGTTTTTAATGTGTCAATATTGTCGAGCTTCAATTATAATGTTTTTAAGTGATCTTAATATTTTTAATGTGTTGTTCTGGTTTTATTGTTGTATTATTCTTCGCGAGTGGTATGATGTAAATGGATAGAGTTCCAGTTTTGCCATATGAAACAACTTATGGCTTTATTGTGAGATTTTAAAGGTCTTGACATTGGTTCACAGAAATGGCGAATATTCTGCTGCACGATTTCTTGCCAATCCTTCTCTAAGCTCTTAGTGCAGATTTTGGTTTTGTTTGTCGCTGCTCTTCGGTCCTTTTTTGAACACTTTAGGCTAATTAGACCGGCAGCTACAGTTTAACGTGGATTCCGTACCACTAACAAACATCCATGCCACCGCCAGGACAGCATGATTAGGAGTTCCGCAATCTCAGAGCTATATCAACCTGCAAAATATTAGTGTTCCAGATCATACGATGAACATTCACAATAGTCCTAACAGTAGCTCAATTGGCAAGTGTCGAATTCCTATTTTGCTGATGTGTAATCAGTAACACTGAAAGCTGATTCAATTAAGTGGAGTGAAGGTATACTAATGTACATCGGACCTCAAGTACAATTTATTTGTGAAATATCTTGTCAAGGAAGTATTTGGCAAGCACAAAGATAATCAGTAGAAATGATTGCCGTGTGCGGAAGTCTTTACATAGAAATGTAAACCTGGGGTATCGTGATAGAAAGTGTCAAAATACCGGGCGTAGAATATCATCGATTTAACACAGTGTTGTAATTTACATATCACACAGACTCATTTCAATTCTGTCAATGTGAAATAAAGCTCTCTGTTACAAAACCAAAAGGTTTACGATGCGCATGACCTTCAACGAACTTGTTCACGCTGGTGAAAAGCTTTGTAACCATAAACCTCGTTGTCCTTTTTGATAGACGGAATAAAATTCACTAAAAACTCATTACTTAGAATATTAATTTATATTTTTCATACACCCTCCAGATTTCATTTCCCAGTGTTTTGGTGCTCCAACTCTCCATTTAGTGTCAATCATAATTTCCTGATTTAAATTTTGGATTGAAACGCATTTATATACGAAATTTCTTTGCGTTCAAAAATTCCATTATTGTGTTTGTGTCTTTTTTGCTCTAAATTGCTCCTTGAAAATAACTATAGTTAACACAATTCAATTTTTCAAGGAGCAATTTAGAGCAAAATTAATTTGTTAGTTTGACAAATTTGTTAAAAAAAAAAATGTATATTTTTTTTTTTACAATTTGAGCAGTTTGAAATATCAAAAACTCATTGGATTAATATTCAAATATCTTTTAACAGTTCAGTAAAATGATTATATTGTTTAAAAACAATAAATATTTTTATAAACATGAAATATTTGTTGAATTTAGTTTTCAAATAAAAATATTTCATGTTTATTTGAAAACTAAACATGTTCTAACTAAACAAATTACAATGTTCTAACTAAACAAATTACAAACAAACGATAATCTTTCATTTTAAATAAAAATACTTCGTTCAATGATAAAATATATTTCCCACATATTTTTATGTTTTCAAGAAAACCCACAATGCATTCAAGTAAAAAAAAAAAGTATATTTATTTCATAGTCTAACATTTATGGAATGGAAAAAACAACCTTTTTTTCACATTTTCTTACTAGTAAACACACACCAGGGATCTTCTATTTCAAAAAGATTTATCTTAAAAGCATAAAATAAATAAAAAAATACTGGTAAATAAAGAAAAATGAAGCGCTGAACTTAGCCAGGCAATATCTATACATTTTGGGATAAAACTACATAATTGGAAATGCTTTCTCCATGATTGCGCCCACCATATGGTTTAAGATTACTGCTCAATGTATCTTCCAATTTTCTTCACAATATAAAACGTCATAACTCTAGAGCATCTATATTTTCTTTTTAAGATAACAATTGTTGAAAATTTTAAAATTTAAGTGGATGCAAGATAAATTAGATTCAAAAGTGGATTAATAATAATTAAAATTAATTAATTAAGATTAAAGTGGATGTTAAAAATAAAAATTTATTTTACTAATTATTTGACAATTTATTTTTTTTTCTTCAAACCATAAATTCTTAACTACACCAGAAGCTTGTGGGGGAAAAAAATCGCCATCTTTATTTTTAATACTTCTATCTAAATTAACATTTCTAATATTAATATATATGCAAAATATTATAACAATATTTAGTGGCTGTACTTGTAGTTAAAAAATATAAATAGCATATTATCTTGTATGATAACATAAACTTGTCTTGTAACAAAAACTGTATCTTGTACTTCTTCACAATGAATTTTATTATCTAATGTGCTTAAAAAAAAGGCAGATTTAATATTACAACAACATATTTTTCTATTAATCGTATTGTACTTAACTGAATTTATTTTATGCTTTAAAACAATTCTTTTAAGTAAGGTATGACATTTATTTAATTAGCCAGTACAAGAGGGGAAAAGTTTGAAAAGTGGTCCGTGGAACAATAAAGGTTGAAAAGGTAACAAAAATTTGTTTTTCATTTATAAAGGAACCTTGTTATAGATGAACTAAAGCCAATTCACTTGTTAAATGACAGCTGCGTTTGTTATGACAGCTGCACAAAATAAACAAAAGCAACTTATTTATTAAATGATGCAAATAAAAATCCCGATTATAATTTTGATAATTTGAGATTTTAATTTCTAAAATAGCAGTGCGGAATAAATTATTTTCTATGAAAAACTCACCTCTCATATATTCGAGAAGTAAATTTCAAATCATATAACTTTGGTATAGATTTTGTAAATAATTTATTTGGAATTAGAATAATCAAATTCTACTTAGTTCACAAAAAGTTAAAAACTAAAAAATTTACATCTATCAAATTAAATTTTAATTAAATAACTATTAATAAAAATACAGAAATAAAGAAACTGACTATTAAAAAACATTTGCTAATTTAGAGATAATAATATAAAAGAAGAAATATGTTCATCTAAAACATAATTAGTTTGCTCGTGCTTATTATGATGCGTTAAATTTAAAATGCATGCCTTTTTATTATTAATTATAAGAATAATTTTAAAAATACATTAAAATTAATTCATATTTATTTTAATTATACTTTCAATTTAAACAGTTTTTTTTAATCATTTGTACCTATATGATTTTTAATCTTACAATATATCTTTTTATTTAATTATTACTATTATTATTAAACGTAAGAATTAAAAATTAATGCTGAAAGTATTTAAACAGCTTTAAACATCACTTATCAGATTAAAAATCTTAAAAAATGTTTTTTAAAAATATTTGCATTCAATTTTGATATAATTATAAACATGCACACAATATTCTTATTTAAAAAAACTTAACAAAATAAATAAATATGTAAATACTATAAAAAATTCTAATGCAAATAAAAGATAATTAAAAATTTTAAAAAAGATTATTCGAAATTATCCATCATTTTTTATCATTCATTATCTTGCTAGTGTGACATTCTGAAAGTTATAAAGTAAAAAAAAAAAGTTACTAAAAATCAGCACCTCCTTTATTTATCACCCTATTAAAACTTTCTGATTTTATCTTCTATTTAATTATGAATTCGAAAAATAAAACCTTTATTCATGTTTATCAAGTATCAGCGATAAGCATGAAGAAGTTTATAATATGTTGATTTATCCTTTTTGTTTGTAGTAGACGACATTATACCATCAGGTTGTTAAGCCATAACTAGTATTTGCATTTTACGAGTATTTGTTTTATGACTGCATTATAAAAAATGAACATGAAGTTTATTTTCGAAACCTACTTAATGTACGAAAATAGATTACGAAGTAATTTTTATTTATTTATTATTATTTTGCCTATATAAAACATCATATTTTAAAGGCAAAACAGAAAATTTCAATTTTCTATACCATTTGTTTTTAATTTGTTTCTGTTGATTTAATTCTTTCTGCTTATTAAGACCAATATTTATTAAATATTATATTGATTTAGTTTAGAACAGGGGTGGCCAACCCGCGGCCCGCTTTCAAATATTTTCCCGGCCCGTGAGATTTCTCACATTTGTTACAAAATATATTTTATAACGGCCAAATTAGTGAAAACCAATTATTAAAAAAAAAATGCATTATATGTGCATGCATATATTCAAAAAATAACTGTCGAAATTATGAGAAAAAAATTAACTTTGATTTTAAAATAATATTCCTGCTAATATATGACATCTTTGAATATCTGATGTAATAGGCTCTATGTTTCACTCTGAGTGATCTAAGTGATGCAGTGACCATCCCCAGATACGCACGGTTGATTATTGATAGCAAAGCAAACCAGACTCTTAGTTAAAGTTGTTAGCACTTTTCCTTCAACTTACACCTGCGAATCTTTTTTTTTTTTCGAAAATGAAATTGACCAAACTCAAAACACGCCCAAACATAACGGACGCAACACTAATTACAGTGTGCAAATACCCAAATGGAGATCGATTTGCAAAAGCTAAGTGAAAGAGTGGAGTAACAAATATCACACTAGTAAAATAAATATTTTTTAATGATTTAATTTTTTTTATTTTGTTTATATTTATACATTTTTTATATTTCACTTGGTGTTATATATTTCTTTACAATGTGCTTTTAGTATCCTTATTATTATATTATCTATGTTTACATGTAAGAATAATAGTAAACACAAAAATAATAAATAATTACGTTTCAATTTTCACTACAAAAAAGTGTTTATAGCGTGTCTAAATCTAATATGGGGATATATAATTTGATATGCGGCCGGCGGAGTTATGATGCATTAGGTTGATCGCAAAATCCTTTAGGTTGACCACCCCTGGTTAAGAAGTTAACGGCCTTCATTTTACATTACTATAAGCTGAATTAAAACACAATCATCTAATTTAAAGATTCCTGGAATGCGGAATCTCTTCGTTTTTAATTTCTCCCTTTGTTTTTAATTCTTTCTGATGATTTAATTATTTCTATTTATTAAGATCAATATTTATTAAAGATTATATCGATTTAGTTTAGAAGTTAACGGCCTACATTTTACAGAATTACTCTAAATTGAACTTAAGCACATAATGCTATTTCAACTAAACTGAAGATTCCTGGAATGCGGAATCTCTTCAATACTTCAGAAAACTCTGCTTTTCAAAACATTCTATGCTGCAGTGTAAACCATGTATGGTCAAGATTAGCGGTACTTCAGAGGACAATAAAGGGTTATTTTTGTCATTTACTACTTAAAAGTCTTGAAAATATCAACTTTTTGCAAATTAACTTGGACATCTTCAATTATTTTGGTTTCACCAAGATGCTTGAAAATCCCATTGCCAAAGATGACGGAAAACTTTTTATAGCCAATAATATCCAATATTTCTAATTACATGAATAACAGTAACGTTTTCGTTAGACATTTTTGATTAAGAATTTAAATTTAGTAATTAAAAAAATGTCAATGTCATTTCTAGATTGTCAGAAATTCTATTATTTTAATACAATATAAAAGGAGAATAATCTATAAATCTTTTACTTGAGTTAAAAAAATACTATGTTGTCAAAAAATAAAACAAATATGTAATAAAAATAGGCACATTTTGTGAAAACAAGAGTTATTTTTCCTCTTTCATTTTACGTTTTCCAAATGCGCTGTCGATTTTACGTTTTCCAAATGAGCTGTCGATTTTGCGTTTTCCAAATGCGCTGTCGATTTTGCGTTTTCCAAATGCGCTGTCGATTTTACGTTTTCCAAATGCGCTGTCGATTTTACGTTTTCCAAATGCGCTGTCGATTTTACGTTTTTCCAAGTGCGCTGTCGATTTTACGTTTTCCAAATGCGTTGTCGATTTTACGGTTTCCAAATGCGCTATCGATTTTACGTTTTCCAAATACGCTGTCGATTTTACGTTTTCCAAATACGCTGTCGATTTTACGTTTTCCAAATGCGCTATCGATTTTACGTTTTCCAAATACGCTGTCGATTTACGTTTTCCAAATACGCTATCGACTTTACGTATTTCATTCACGAGAAAAATATAAAATTGTATTGTATTATTCACTTGAGTTACTCAATATTGAATATAATTTATCATATTTCTTTCAATTTTTTTCTTATTCCATTAAAACATATGGCATATTTCTACTATTCTGGATTTTTATAGCCCAATTAACTAATTAAGTTTCCTTTTCCTTAAAGCATTTTGTTAGTCTAAGTTAAAAAAATTATATGAACTCGCTGTTTAATTATAATCAAAATACTTCATTTTATCAAATTACATAGATGGTTGCTTTTTATAAGAACGCAAGACACAAGGTTATTTCCAAATATTGAATTTAATAAGATTTTTTAATAAACTATTTACTTAGAACTGATTTAACAATTATAAATCAATTACACATCTCATTTAGTAATGATATCCAACAATTAACATTTATATTATTTTTAAAATTGTTGTATAAAATTCGTAATAATTAAACAAGTAATCGAAGTTAGAGCATAATTTATACATATAAAATTGTAAATACAATTAACACGTAAAAAAAAAAAAATTACATAAAAACAATATTTAACTAAATCAATATTCAATCTTTTTTTAAAATATAAAAATAATTACCTGATTTTCTACTAACTAATCACACAACCTATACTGCCATAACAGAGATTCTATTATAATCGTAATTTTGTTTTTATCATAATTATTTATAACTGATTTAGCAGTTATAAATCAATTACACATCTCATATAATGATACTAAACTATTAATATTTCTATAATTTTTAAAATAGATATAGATAAAGAGATTAAAAAACATTTTTAACATGCATTACGCTTTAACTTCGATTGCATACGTATAAAATTATAAATACAGTTAACTTGCACACAATTTACATAAAAACAATATTTAAATGAATCAAAATTCAATCTTTTTTAAAATATAAAAATAATTAACTGATTTTCTACTAATGAATCACACAACCCATAATGTGCTAACAAGATTTTATTATAATTGTCATTTTGTGAATTTAAGAATGCAGAGAGAATAGAATCTAAAAATCTCTATAAGAATCTAATTCTAATGTAGACGTTAAAAACATGATGTTGACCAGTGAAGCAACAAAAGTTAAAACATTCCTGCAGTCAGTTTACAAAACAAGTTATTGTAATTCTTTCTTGGACAAATAGCAATTTATTCAACGAATACCAAATACTTTTATCACTTTCTGAGGACAACAAAGACAAATTTAAAAACAGCTCGGGTCACTGCTTGATGAAAAGTGGTCAAAGGATGAGTTACGACTACTTTCCATCTTCTTCTAAAAGAAGAAAAGCTTTGGATTTATCACCCTCAAAATGCAATATACACTCACATATATATCCTCTTTTAAACTCGTTTTAAATTCTTATGCATATCACTCGTGGGCATGATAAAGGAACTGAAGAAGGGGGGCATCTTGATAGCAACCGAAGAAGAGTCGTCCTGGAACATGCTAAAATTTTTGAGATTCGAAACTTATCCCCTGCCCTGGACAGATAAATTTGTCACTTTATTATGCATCCTCTGACGATAAAACTCGTGGCATTTGCAAAGAGAAAGCTTCAACCATTCATTCGAATTTGACAACTCGGGATTGAGACAACTCTTGTTTATAAAAAAAAAAGAAGACCTCGCTGTTTCAGCAGTCCTAGCACGTCTTGTAAAATATAATACCACTATTTAGTGTAGAGTTCGTAGCAGTCGTTATTCTTACTGAAGAAGAAGTTTTTATGGTAGGATCCACATCAGGAATAAGTAGACAGTTCAAATGTAGAAACAGTCGGTACTCTTAAAAGAGTTGCAGATAAGAATCAAGAGTAGGGTTTATTATTTTTTTTTTATTTTTTTACTTTCCTGCAGGCCACACTGGTGGATAAATAGTTTTTTTTACTGATGTATGGGGACGTAAACTAAAAGGAGTCGGGTTTTTTTTTTACATTTGTAATTGAATTATATAGTTCTGTATGACCTATTAAACAATTTGGGGCGTATTTCAGAAGCAGCGATAACACTGTAGATAAAATGAATTATAGATATTTTTTTAAAATTCCCTACAGAGATTATTAATCATCTAAAAAGAAGTTAAACAATCTCCTGTAAAAGACATAAAATATAAACAAACATTTATATGTAGTAGCTTAATTACATTCTACTGTTGAACCTTCCATGAGAAACTATGTGGTCTTACATTTTTTTTTTTTTAAATATTTCTTTATTTTTTACTTTCATTTCCTTCTTTCAGTGTTTATTTTTCATGTAATAACGCTATTTTATATGTAATGCTAATTTATAATGCTATTTTATATTTAATGCTAATTTATAATGCTATTTTATATTTAATGCTAATTTATAATGCTATTTTATATTTAATGCTAATTTTTAATGCTATTTTATATTTAATGCTAATTTTTAATGTTATTTTATATTTAATGCTAATTTATGTTATTTTATATTTAATGCTAATTTATGTTATTTTATATTTAATGCTAATTTATGTTATTTTATATTTAATGCTAATTTATATTATTTTATATTTAATGCTAATTTATAATGTTATTTTATATTTAATGCTAATTTATAATGCTATTTTATATTTAATGCTAATTTATAATGTTATTTTATATTTAATGCTAAGTTATAATGTTATTTTATATTTAATGCTAATTTTATATTTAATGCTAATATATTTGATAATTTATAATGCTATTTTATATTTATATTAATTTATAATGCTATTTTATATTTAATGCTAATTTATATTTAATGCTATTTTTATATTTAATGCTAATTTATATTTAATGCTATTTTATATTTAATGCTATTTTATATTTAATGCTAATTTATATTTAATGCTATTTTATATTTAATGCTAATTTATATTTAATGCTATTTTATATTTAATGCTAATTTATATTTAATGCTATTTTATATTTAATGCTAATTTATATTTAATGCTATTTTATATTTAATGCTAATTTATATTTAATGCTAATTTATATTTAATGCTATTTTATATTTAATGCTATTTTTATATTTAATGCTAATTTATATTTAATGCTATTTTATATTTAATGCTATTTTATATTTAATGCTAATTTATATTTAATGCTATTTTATATTTAATGCTATTTTATATTTAATGCTAATTTATATTTAATGTTATTTTATATTTAATGCTAATTTATATTTAATGCTATTTTATATTTAATGCTATTTTATATTTAATGCTATTTTATATTTAATGTTAATTTATAATGCTATTTTATATTTAAAGTTAATTTATAATGTTATTTTTATTGTTTTTATTTTAAAAAAGAGGAGTAAAGTAATAAACGACCACTTTATTAATTGTTAAAAATTATAAACAAATGATCAGCTATTCATTAAAAAAGGTATATTCATCATTCATAAAAAATGCATAATTTAGTTAAAACTTAATCAGTGTAACATAAGAATTGGAAAAAAAAATCTGGTGTTCATTTTTTTTTTTAAATATTTTTTTGTCGGAAAATTTTTTTAATCTTTCTAAAAAAAATTTATATCTTTGATAGAAGCACCAATGTCAAAAATATCAAATGGATGTTTTTAGCTTGATTAAAGTTTGCATTACTAATTCGAAAAAAAAAGAAAAGCAAATAAACGTGGAGTGCATCGCATTATTAAAATGAAACTCAAGTCTGAAAAATTTTAAATTCACTTCAGAAATGATACAGAAAAGATAGATGTGTTCATTTAGAAATTAAATTTAATAAAAAAATATCATCACTATAATTTTTTTGCAAGCGCTATGAAAAAATGATGTTAGCTAAAAACCAATCTTCTAAAAGAGTTAAGATTGATAACCCTGAGAAAAAAATTGAATTTTATTTCAGAAATATATATATATTTTTTAATTTTAATAAAGAGAACAAATTTCCAATATTAAAATCAATCAAATTGATACCGATATTTTAATAAAATTAGAAAATATTTTCATTTCAAATAAAAATAGCTACTTGTAATAATTTTACGTTCACGAATTTTAAAAAATAAATATTAACAACGAAATGGAGCAATTAGAAGAATAATCCTTACTAATGGTAAATAACTACACTAATACCAAATGTTAAAATTAGATGGATTTTTTACCCAGTCATATTTTGAAAATCAAAAATATAAAATCTGCATAATTAAATAACCTAACGCTTATTAAATACTAAATTAATATGTAATAATTAATACCCTATACTAATTGAATACCCTAATAACTCACGTTTGAATGCATAATTAAATATCCTAAAAATTGTGTATTATAAAAATTTTCTAAAAATTTGCTAATTACTAACATGTCTGTTTTAACTGTTTATCTTAAAAAATTAAACATCCCGTAATGTCCCGAAACAAGATTTGGTAATTACAGTGAACTGTAGTTAAGATTAAAAGTAAATAAGATAAATAAATGATTTGATTGTTTTGTTTAGACATAATTCCTGAAAAAAAAAATCAAAATCTATTTATGAATCCTAATTTTATTCCGCGTATTTATTAAAGTAGGTTAGTTGTTATTATTTGGTTTGTTGTTGTTGTCGTCGTCTCTTATCCCACTTGGTAGACAGCAACATCTAGGCCAAGTTCAAGAAACCGTGTGATCTCATGGGAGGGGAAGGGTGGGAAGGGGGCGCTTGGATGCCATGGATGTTTGTAGTGGTAGGTCCCAGTCTTATATGATTGTAGAGCGTCACGCAGCCAAGTCAGACTTCTACCTATAGATGCTTCAAAACAACAGAAGCTGTCCCCCTTTCCATCGGATCACATGGGCTCTTGGACTTGGATTCTTCCAAATTGGATAAGAAACAATAAATAAGGAAGTGTCTAATTAAACACGACAATCTCTTTAATGTTATCTTTGTATTTTAAAACCATTATAACTAAAAGATTGGCGTGAAAATTTAAAAGCACATTTTTTGGGCCAGACTCTTTCATTATCATTTAATATAAGCCTGAATAACGAAGAATCATTAACGATTATCGATTTCATAATCTAATTTGAAAGCAAACATAATATAAGATTCTAATTTACATTTTACATGCAATATTTTTTATTACCTTTTCATAACACTGGATTTATTGTTGAAGACTAAGAAAGATATACACATCAGGAAAGTTATAGATACCCAAGATTTCATAAGTATATAAGCACCCAAAAGATTTAGCATCGCTATCAAATAAAATTTACTCATGATTACGCATTCATTTACTAATGATTTCGCATTCAAAGAACCATTATCAATTATCATATTGCATAATTTAATTTGAAAGCAAACATGCCCTACATAATAAAAGTTTCTAATTTACATTTTATATGCAATAATTTTATTACCGTTGCATAACACTGGATTTATTCTTCAAGATTCAGAAAGATATACACACCAGGAAAGTTAGGAGGTACACGAGATTTCATAAGTATATAAGTACCCAAAAATTTAGCACCGCCATCAAATTAATTTACTCATGATTACGCATTCATTCTTATGCGTATGTCCGCATATGAATTGAAACTTATGCAAGTATGAAGTTTGACTTCTTCCTTGAGCAGTAAATTTTCGCTATCGCGCAAATAATCATTTGACAGCAGCGGTAAGGGCGGCGCTAGGTAAAAAAGAAGGAAAAAATGAGACTGCATGATTTAATACCAAGTTTTGCATACTTTTTTGTATCACATGCTACTTCCATTTTGTTTATTGGCAAGAAGTGATACAAATCAGAACTCTAGGGGGGCAATGCGTAAAATCAAGGTAAAAAAAAACAACTTTTTTTCTTCTTATCGTCGCGTTAGAGGCTATCAAACTGCTTGTACAAACGGTAGATCCTGCTGCGAAACGAATTTTTGAAGTTGGAAAGAAAAAAATTATTATTACTATCCAACCAGAATGGTACCTCTTCTTATGTAGAGCGAAGGAACAAAAAAAAAAGGGTCACAACCTCTTTGAAGACCTCTCAGGATCATCCTAGTTTATGAAGGTTATAAATTTCAAAATTTTTCAAAGATATGGTGTTCGAAGCATACAATTGAAGTAGATTGTTCCATTGTTTTGCTAATACTGACCTCTTGAATATAGACAAGCATGCTGAAAACACCTCTACCATTGTCTTTCGTCAATTCTACACTTAAAAAAAAAATGGTCATTTTGTGGAAATAACTTATTCTGTTCCTGCAGTTTATCTGTAAATGATGAGGGTAAAGTCTCACGCCCACAATCTTTCAATAAAGCTACATAGTAGATATTTAGTTAGTGTCGCAATGTAGGCTGTTAATGGATAAGAAAGTACACTAAAGGCCATTATGATACGATAAAGGTTTAAAGGTTAAAAGCCAAATTCGAAAACTATATCGTTCATAAGCTATGTATGAACGCTATATTTTTATTTGAACGTATTCTTTCTAGTATGAACATAATGTCACAAAGAAATTTCATGTATATTGCAAAACATTCAATGCTCAGCAAACTTAAGTTTTCGGAAGAATTTTTTTTTTTAAATCGGCATACATAAAAGAATTATTGATAAATTAAAAAATTAATATTTCATTTTTACTTTTTATTATCTCATTAAAAAAATCCAAATTATTTTTGATTTGCATCATATGAATATTTTAAAGCAAGTAAATCGAAAAAAGGTCAAGATTTTCGGTACACTAAGAAAAAAATAGCAATTAACAAAAATATATAGCTTGCTCTATTGCAAAACAAAAGGCATATATTAAAAATTTGCAGTTTTACTTTAGAAGGGAATGAATCTGAATTTATCTTTACGGTATATAAATAATTTGCCAATTTTAAACTAAATTTTAACTATATTTAATTATTTCAATAAACCAAACTCTCTTCTGAAAATTCAATACACTTTTCTTTTCAATAATCATCTAAGTATCTTCTAAACTGCATTCTAGTAGTCACAACCTTCAAGAAATCTATGTCTAAATTGAGATCTAAGCACAGCAATTTGAAGTTCAACTCAAAATAATTCGACATTTGTTTCGATTACATTTTATTTACAAAAAAATTTTCCATGGTCTTGCCTTTTTCTAATTTTTCTCGTATTTTTTCATTTTCCTATAAATTTAATTATTTAGGCAGAATTCACTGGATGTACGTCTTTTAATAGAATCCTCTTTTAAACATGTGGCCATTTCAACAAACAGTGTTCGATTGAATGCCAATTGGATCTCCAATAAATTGAATTAATTCTTTTTTAAAAATCCATTAAATTCCATTTCAACTAATCCATTTTGTGGTGTTCGCTGCATTTATTTTTACTGTAAATTAACAATTTGCCAAATTTTAAATTAAATTGTAACAACATTAATTATTTCAATGAACCGAATTCTCTTCAATAAATTTAACCAAAGTTCCAAATCCAATCATGTTGAATAAATTTTACCAAACTTCCAAATCCAACCATCTTCAACAATTCTTTGTCTAAATTGAGATCTAAGCACAGCAATTTGAAGTTCAACCTGAAATAATTCGACATTTGCTTCGATTACTTTTTATTTAAAAATGTTTTTCCACGGTCTTGCTTACTTAGGCAGAATTCACTGGATGTATGTCTTCAGCGAATAGAACCCTCTTCTAAACATGTGATAATTTCAACAAACAGTGTTCGATTGAACGTCAATTGGATCTTCACTAAATTGAATAACTTTTTTAAAACATCCATTAAAATCCACTCCGTCCAACAAATCCATTTCACAATGTTGGCTGCATTTATCTTTAAAATTGGCAAATTATTAATTTACTGCAAACTAAATATTATAACTATATTGATTATTTCAGTAATCCAAATTCTCATCTTAAAATTACACTAAACTTTTCTTTTCAATAAATTTAACTATCTTCCGAACTTCCATCTTCAATTAACTTTAACCAAAACTTGCAAATCCAACTATCTTCCAAACTACATTCCAATAGCCACAACTTTCAACAATTCTTTGTCTAAATTGAAATCTAAGCACATCAATTTGAACAAACCAAAATAATTCGACATTTGCTACGATTACTTTTTATTTAAATATATGTTCATGGTCTTGCCTTTTTCTAATTTTTCCATTATTTCCTTTTCTATAAATTGATCCATTTAGGCAGAATTCACTGTATGTATGTCTTCAGTGAATAGAAACCTCTTAAACATTTAGTGACTTTTTCAACAAGCAGTGTTATATTGAGTGTCATTTGGTTCTTCAATAAGTTGAATAATTAAAAAAAAAACCATTAAAATCCATTTTGTGTTGTTTGCTGCATTTATCTTTATTTGCCAATTTTAATCTAAATTTAGTAAACTTAAGTAAACTTAATTATCTTCCAAACTTCCAAATCCAACCATCTTGAATAAATTTAACCAAAACTTCCAAATCCAAACATCTTCAATAAATTTAACCAAACTTCCAAATCCAAACATCTTCAATAAATTTAACCAAACTTCCAAATCCAAACATCTTCAATAAATTTAACCAAACTTCCAAATCCAACCATCTTCCAAACCGCATTCCAATAGCCAACAACCTTCAACAATTCTTTGTCTAAATTGAGATCTGAGCAGAGCAATTTTGAAGTTCAACCCAGATGTTTCTTTTACATATCCAATTATCTCATCCTGCCCGCATGCCACAATTACGACGAGGGAACGAGGTTCTTAATCATCGAATTAAAGCCTGGCTTGTTAGTCACGCTTTTATCACAATGAAAAGAGTTTTTTGTTTCCCGTTACGCTGAAATCGCTCGATGGAATGGATGACAGTAATTGCAATTGAAGCAATTGGTTCGTCTTAAACGCGGAGTGGCGGAAATGCAAACACTAACATAGAGTTCCTCGCGAACGTCGAGGGAAAAAATGTGGATGACAACAGAAAACGTCATCCATTATCTGGAATAAGTTTATTCGATTAGCATAAGATTTAATAAGAGAAAAGGTCCACAAAAGCATTTAACTAATCATCTCTTTCGATCTTCTGAATTATAAACATAGTTTGTCTTATCTCTTATAAACTATAATTTATTTTAATCCCAATATGTACAAGAAAAGACTCAACAGCTTTTTATTCTCAAATACATTTTGTATGATATTAATATATTTTGGATTGACTTTGAACTTTTTGATAGGCTGTTGTTGAAATTGTCTTCAAATAGTGCTGGTAAAAAAAAAATTTGCTAAAAAAATTATCTAAAAAAAAATTTGCTCAAATATGCTAAAAATAATAAAATAAAAAGGTAAATGGTGAAATTTTACGACTTTATTATTTAATTTAATATACATCAAATTAATTTTATGCTAATGAATTTCGTTAAAAATCATTAATAAAATACTATGGTTGACATCCTTATATCGTATTGCAATCTACTTAAATAAAAAGCCAAAATAAAAAATTGAATCAATTTTTGAAAATATTACGCATAATTTATTATTAAAAATAATTATAAAAAGAGTAAAATAATGAAAACAATTTTAATGATTATTTATGTAATCTTATACAATTCCATTTAAAAAAATAGAGTTAAATGATACCAAATTATTATTTTATTTTTATAAAATACTTCTATTCAACATTATATTTCAAAATTTGAAAAATTCTTTTAATTCCACTCCAAGAAAAATATCTGATCGTAACAATTAAAGTGTTTCAATTACAATAAATTTTTTTCAAATAGAACGAGTAATTAAGCATTAAATTTAATATCCGTATAAAAAAAAAGCAAATAGTGAAAATTAATGACATTAATATTTAATTTCATATACATCAAATTAATTTTATGTTAATGAACTTTGTTAAAATTCGTTAATAAAATGCTATGTTTACACCTTTATATCGTATTGCAATCTAGTAAAATAAAAGTCAAAATCAAAAAAATTGAATCAATTTTTTGAAAAAATATTTTCAAAATTGAATTTTTGAAATTTCAATTTTTTATTTGGATTTAATCGTTTATAATTGAATATTAAAAAATTAAATTATAAATAATTAAAAATTAATAATTATTTATATTATATTATAAATAATTCGACTTATTTATGTATAATTTAATATTAACAAATAATTATAAAAAGCGAAATAAAAACAGTTTTCATGATTATTTATCTTATACAATATCATATTTATTGAAAGTTAAAATGATACTAAATTAATATTTTTTTTTTACAAACCATACTTCTATTCAACATTATATTTCAAAGTTTGAAAAATTCTTTTAATTCTACTCCAAGAAAAATGATATTAAATCTTAACAATTTAAAATGTTTCAATTACATAAATTAATCATTTATTACATGCTTTCGTTTTTTTCCCATTATAATAAAAGCGAATACTCTGAAATAATTAGAACATACTATTGTAATTTATTTTGAAAAATTTGATTCACTTCTTTTCGTTTATTATTCATGAACGTTTCATGCCTTTCAAAATTAAATTATATTTGACAGTTTTTATTTCTTTACACTTTGAACCGAATCAGATGGTCGTCTCAGCATCGACCTTGAATATAAAAACGAGAACAGAAAAAAAGAAATGAGAGATGAACACATGGTTTATTAAATCATTGACTATTTTGTTTTACTTTCATAAATTTCACGTTGCCAAGTTTCATTGCTAAACGTTTTTTTTCTTTCTTTGGCTTCGAATTGTAAACAATTTTTTATTTTATTTCTTTTACACACTTTAACGTTTATTTGATTTTGTGAAATAAATGTTTAACTTTATGACGTACTTTTATATTTATATATTTATTTTGCTGATAAAAAAGCCATGCTCCAACCGCTACATCTAATACCACGTTTTATGAAATACTAGCGATGTAATAGAGGTTTTTTTTTTTTTTACATGGTGTGTAAAGAGAAACATTTTACCATCTGTTTTTCTATCGTTATGTCATTTTGGCTTATTGAAAATAAGCTTTACTTTAAGCATGTTTTATTTTCAAATACTGAGAGCTAAAAATATTATTTTATAGATTTTAGATATGCAGTCATTTGAAAATGGTGCAGTTTTAAATTCGTGATATGAATTTTATGATTTTTGATATGAATGCCAAAATCATTGCATTCTTTTACATTTCTTGAAAAATGTTTTGCATCAAAAAGAAAAATGTAAAGAAAAATTCTTGACGGTTCATTTTGACATAGAAAATTTCGCCTTAATTAATATAGTGTTTTTAATTATAAATTCATAAATTGAGATATGTATAAAATGTAAAAAAAGTGAATTATTGTTGTTGTGAATTGTTAGTGATGGTTCGAAATACAAACTCAAATAAAAAAAAGATAAAATTCTAAAAAAATATAATAATAATATATTGTATTTATTTTATATTATAACATAAAATAAATGTAAAATTTCTTATTACATTAAAACAGTTTTAGTTAAAAACTATATTTGCTTCAAATCAAAATAAAAATAGTATCTCCGGCAATTAATATTAAATCAATAATTTAAATCCGAAGCATAATTTACGATTTTCTTTATTGCTTTATTTAGAATTCTTTTCACTTTAAAAATAAATGTTTTGTTAATTTTACTTGAAGAAAATGATGAAAATGTTCTAATAAACATATTATACTATAATCATATTTAATCTACAGGCAGTTTTCAGCTATCAAAAAATAAATAAATCATAATCACCAACAAATTTTCAATTTCTTAATTACAAAAGAACTTAAAACACAGAATAATTTTTATTATCGAATAAACAAATGCATTACCGCTGTTAGAAAAATCCATAAAATTTTGCTTTTGCTCAATTTTTATTTTAAACAGTTTGTATTGATTCAACGAATAAATATTTGTAGAATAAAAACAAAGAAATAATAGAAGTCTGATTCAGAATGAACAAAGTGGTGTAACTTACAGAAACAAGCATCCGATTTCCTTTTGTTCAGGTCATGAATTTGTTTTTGTCTTGGCTAATAATCGAATGTCCGACACTTATATCAATAACGCCCATCTAGCTTTAGTCATGCAACTAATGCTGATCGAATGCTGTTGGGAAAAGTGCAAGCCATTTCTTTTTTTTTTTTTTTAACTGAAGGAATAATTTCAATTTTGTTTTATTGCTGTTTAGTAAACTATACGTGCAGGTGGCAGCTGCATGAAATGTTGCTGGGAATGGAATATTGCTGAAAAAGCAACTCGTAAACTTGTTATCTTGTAATCGAATACAAATATAATCCTTGAAAGTGATACTTAAAACAATGTATTGTAGAAAAATAGTGATCTAAAAATTAGAAAATATTTTCAATGCTACGAATAAAAATTGTTTTTTATATTTTCCCCCATATCAACTGTCCAAATCGATGCCAATATTTGGATCAGATCTTTATGCATGAGGCCAAAATCGTTAAATTCGTACATTTTATGTGCGAGCTAAAACATTTTTTTTTTTTTCAACAACTGCGCAAGGAAGTTAAAAGTTGATTTTTTTTTTAACTCAGTTTAGAGCAGCGAATTAAACTATTTAATAGTGGATACTTTTTTTTTTTTTAATTTCACAAATGTTAACTGTGTTATATTTTGTTATTTTTATATATCTTTGAAGAATTTAATATTAAAAGTAAAATTAATTTTATTTTCCCCACATTACTTTAAAACATTTTTAAAATGGTGAATGAATAAATGAGCTAGTTTTTAATATCAATGAATGCAAGAAATGGATAATGAATTTCCTACTGCTTATTCGTATAGTACAATGAAAATATGCATCTGTAATATACATTCAAGAATGATCTTTAAAAAATAAGTGCGTAAAATCGACTGGCTGATTGGATTAAGTTAGGTAGGTTTGGTTTGGTTTGTCACCCTAAGATCATTTTTGCACGCTTTAGGTTAATTAGACCGGGACCTACAGTTTAACGTGGATTCCGAACCACTAAGAAACATCCATGCCACAGCCAGGATTATCAACCACGAAGCCTGTGATATTCAACTAAGGTTGGAGATAACGTAGCTCAATCTCAGATAAGATGATGATCGTAGAGATGTATATAGATGATCGTATGAGATGAATCAATCGTAGATGAGCTATGTAGCTCAATCTGTCAGAGTCATTCTAATTTTCTTTGTTTTGTCTGTGGAGTTTCATAAAAACTTAAAGACTGCTATAAAAGATTATCCTCGTCAGATTCATCGATTTTCAGTGCTCACATGCAGTCGGAAGAATTTTAGAAGAATTTAGAATTTGGAGGACATTGCCAGACAACTGCATGCAGGCGACACGATCTATACGGGACATGCCAGCAAATATCATTTCAAGCCACCTGGCTGATAATTATTTGCTATCGTTGAGTCCACTACAGGCGTCATCCTCGATGCTTCTACCATCGTTTCCATTTTAGTGTGCGCCGTTCTAAACAGTAGGTGACATTGAATCATTCCCTATGAGGCTATCTTTAGTGATGAATCACTATTCAATTGTACGTGTTTGAAAGCCTCATAGGGAAGATTCAATGTAACCAACTGTTTAGAACGGCGCACTTTACCCACGCCTGGTTTGATGGTGTGTCATTGCAAACAGCACTCGATCCCTTCTAGCAATGATCTACAGTACCCATGGTACACCATATATGTCTGAGATATCATTTAGCTACATGAATTACATGTCTTTCATGTCCAAGCTTTCGGGATAGATGCTTGGCCACGCATACAACAAATTATCAAAAGACCCAAATGGCCAACAAGATAACGATGGATCCACACCGCAATGGAGTCAAAGAACTTCAATATCGACACACACTTCCTTGAGCAGTTCAATGATCACTAAATTTTCACTGAATAAAAATTTTGATAATACACAAATACCTAATAGCCTAGTCGGCAAATTTTGGGCGTCAAAGAAGTTTGATCGAATGATAACATTAATGTCAGAATGAGATATCGTAGGATAAGAAACGTGTACACCAATACCGAATCCCATTACAACGTGCATTCAAAATAAAGGTGGTCCAACGAGGTGCCTCCTGTGATAAATGTCATTTTGAAAACGCTCATTTATATCGACGTTAGAAACGTACACATAAAATTTCACAATAAACATAAAATTTCACATAAAACATTAAATCAATAATTATAAAATTTTACATTTTATTATTTTTTTATTTATTTATTTTTTTTTTTTTTAAATTTTCATGTAATTTACATTATTTGTGACAATGACATAGAAAGTAGCGCACGAAAAGGAAATGTGCATATTAATACCATTGCATATAAATATAACACATACTTATTTTGTAATTTATAGTTTGATTAATTCAAATAAATTATACGGGCGTTATAATGGCTGAGAACCATTTAAAAATGCAGATTATTTACCCTTAACAACAAACCAAAAAACACCTTCTTTTAACGAATCTTCAATTGAAACACTTTAATTACAAAACAAGAACGAGTTCAAGTTTCCCGGAGCTAAAAAAAAAAATAATAATAATCGATGACTTTTCGTACACAAAACCACGCTCTTTGCATTTGACACTTTTATCCTCATCTGATGTTTATTTTTCCGCTTTTAAAAACGTAAGATAAACAGAAGAGGGGTAATCGGAGCAAGCGAATGAAGGTCTGAGCAGAGATCGTTAACTGCGAGGAGACGTTGTAAGGAAGGGGAGAAAATCCTCTGTCTATTCGATCGTGGGTGTAACTAAGTTGTAAGGGTGTGCCCAAGGCACTCGTGACGGATCGTCAACTACGTCTACGTGGGTATCTGACAATTAGAGATCGCTGTCAAGTGACGTTTAGTGCATCCATGTTTGTCCACTTTGCTTGTCAGCAACTGTGAATGACAAGAATTTCAGTCATTTTGAATCTATAAATTAAGTAATTTCTGATTTTACTATTGCATCCCTCTTGACACCAGATAATGTTCTATGCCTCCGTTCCCCGTTTTACTAAGTGATACTTTCTCATTTAATCTGGTTTTGGTTGTTTGCTTTAGTCCAGTTTTGATTGCTTACTTTACTCAGTTTTGGTTTTGTTTGGTTTAGTTTAGTTTAGTTTAATTTTGGTTGTTTGCTTGAGTCCAGTTTAGCTTTAATTGTTTGCTTTAGTCCAGTTTAATTTTGGTTGTTTGCTTTTAGTCAGTTTAATTTTAAAAAAAATAATCGATGACTTTTCGTAGACAGAACCACGCTCTTTGCATTAGTCCAGTTTAATTTTTGGTTGTTTGCATTAGTCCAGTTTAATTTTGGTTGTTTGCATTAGTCCAGTTTAATTTTTGGTTGTTTGCTTTAGTCCAGTTTAATTTTGGTTGTTTCCGGTTTAGTTTGGTTTGGTTTTGGTTTTGGTTGTTTACTTTAGTTCAATTTAATTTTGGTTGTTTACTTTAGTCCATTTTAATTTTGGCTGTTTGCTTTAAGTCTAGCTTAGTTTGGTTGTTTACTTTACTTCAGTTTTGTATTTACATTTAATTCTAGTTTTATTTGTTTACTCTAGTTTATTCTATTTTTCAGTGTTTGCACTATTTTTATTGCTGAAATTATTCCAGTTTTGATTGTTTATTATAATTTGTTAGTTACCAATTCAGTTCATTTTTTTCCAAATGATTTATAAACTGCAATTTTCCCTACACAAAATTGATATCAGTTTTATTACTTGTAACTAATATATATGTGCTGAAAATAACTATAGTTAACAAATATTTTAGGTCTCTGCAAAAAAATATTCATTCATTTTGGCTCTATTGTGAAAACCGTTTCGTAGGTTTTTAAGAAAATATGTTTTTTTTTTTTAATACGACAATATTAAATTTTTTACAAATATTTAATTTTGAATTGTAATTTCCAAACTACTAAAACAAAATTAATACAATAGAAAGAAAGAAAGCACACTACATAAGCAAGTTGTTTCTTGATGGTAGTCATGAAATACAGATAAATACTTTTGAATGTATAATAAAAACCATAACCCCAACAAAAAGATAAAACTAAACTGCTTAAAATTAGCTGAAAATGCTATAAAAAATTCTTATCTGTTTATCTGCTCTTTAAACCATTCATATCTCTCTCTTGGATGATGTGTTCTAAGTTTGAAAATGACATGTATTATACAACTAATTCAACAACCAAGCTTCCATATCCACAATTTCTTAACAAATTATTGAAATTGAAATTAGTGCATGCGTCCAATCATAGAAAACTATTTCATTAATCATTCAGAAATAATATAAAAATACAAATCGGATTTAATTGCTAATTCAATTGCGGTATAAAAGATATTCAGTCAATCATAACCAAAAAAATGTAAGGGTTACAATAATAATTATCATTTAATAAAGTTACGAAATAATTTTTTCGTAAGTTTAGCGTAAATTGGCAAGAATATCATGATAACACTATAATAAATTTCAATAAAAAGCAAATTATGATGATAGATGATAAATAAATTATGATGATGACATTTCGTGAGTAAGAATGGTGTATTTGGTTAATACTTCTTTAGAAGAAAACAATTTATCCATAAAATGTATAAAATCAGGAGACATACGAGTACTAACGAAGTCGAAAATAATAATAATTAAAATGGAAAACACAATTGTAACTTCATAAGTTAAAAAAAAAAAAAAAAAAAAAAAAAAGATTCTTATGTATAGTATGTAAGGCCACTTAAAACTTTAAGAAGATTATAATAGTACGAAAACGTAACAGTAAAGTTTTTTACAGAATTATATGGAGTATTTTTTCCCTGTTTGACATCTTAAAGTGTACTTCATTTTAATTGGCACTTAATTTAAAATATATAAGTTAACAATGTACTTCATTTAATATTAATATTGAATTAATAATTATAAATTGCACTTATTTAATATTGTCAAATTTTTAATTTTATTTTGCACTAATTAATACTTAATAGGAAGTATTGTTTCAATTACTTTGAATATATTATTCAATTTTTTTAACAAAAAAACAAAAACAATTAAATAAAATTATTTACTCGATGAAGCTTCCATCCTACTACTGCAAAATATTAATAACGAGTAAAAATAAAAATTAATAAAAAATAAAAATTTATCACTTATTGTCTCACTTCTTAGCGTTAATTAGTTTGTTTGTAGGGAAGAGAATAGTTAAATATTATGAATGTAATGAATATATGTAATGAAAAGGGCATTTAAATTTCTTATTGTAGCAATAATTTTTTTATATAAAGCATTAGTAGCTATGAATTATTTAAACCAAAAATAATAGAAAATTTTAAAAATAAAAATTTTTTAGAAAATTTAAAAAATATTTCACCTAAAAATTATTAAAAATCACTAATAAAATGTTATTACAATCGTTTATAATTTTCTAAAAATCAAAGTAAAATATGATGTCTAATATTAATAAAAAATTAACGTATTTCTTTGAAGCTATAAAAAAAAAAAAATTGCATTGTTAAAAAAGAAAGAAAATTGCAATGTTACGTCGTTTAAATTAATACTAAAAAAATTGCATTGTTACGTCGTTTAAATTAATGCTACTTGCATTGTTAAAATTAATTGCATTGTTACGTCGTTTAAATTAATGCTACAAAATATTGCGTTTAAATTTGTTACGTCGTTTAAATTAATGCTACACAAAATTGCCTTGTTACGTCGTTTAAATTAATGCTAAAAAATTGCATTGTTACGTCGTTAAAATTAATATTACAAAAATTGCATTGTTACGTCGTTTAAATTAATGCTACAAAAATTGCATTGTTACGTCGTTTAAATTAATGCTACAAAAAATTGCATTGTTACGTCGTTTAAATTAATACGCTAAAAAATTGCATTGTTACGTCGTTTAAATTAATGCTACAAAAAATTGCATTGTTACGTCGTTTAAATTAATACTAAAAAATTGCATCGTTACGTCGTTTAAATTAATACTAAAAAAATTGCATTGTTACGTCGTTTAAATTAATACTAAAAAATTGCTAAAGTGCAAGAAAATTAATGGATTACAGTATTTTTAAATATGAATTACAAAATTTAAGTAATTAATACAGTATTAACTAAAAATGATTATATGCTATTGTTAATGTATTTTATAACATTTTAGAAAATAAATATCATCGACACAGGACAGCAATGACGATATATCCCTTCAGTTTGACATTTTATCAATGGGTTTACGGCTTAAATTTATGAAGAATTTTTTTTTTTTCTCTGGGCTGATTCGTTTTTATGCTCCCCTTCTTATCGGAGATACGATAATTCTGAAGCATTTGTAACCAAATAAAGCGTGAAATGAAAAAAAACGAGGTATAACATGATTGCGACCTTGATAAGAGAACGTGGGATTAAATGTCAGTCCGTCCGCGATCTCAGTTTGGGCAAAGATGCGCCTTAAATAACATAGGAACGACCTTAGATTTCCCTCTAATATGCATAGAAGCTAATCAATTTTTTAATTTCAGTAGTGCCTGTCGATGATCCATGTATTCATTACAGGTAAATTATCCAATAAACGGGATAAATGAAAAAAAGAAAATGTGCGAGTCAAGGACATCGATATTGCATTTCCAAAATTGGGACTTTACTTACGCCTTTGCACTCTGGTATATTGATTTCCTATATTGGATATATGACATTTTTTTATTTTGATTGGTAAAAAAAGTTTTTATGGCTTAATAATATCACAAATTTTTAGTAGTTGGAATAGCAGCAGCAGTTTCAGCAAGCAGATATTTTTTAAATGGTACTAAATAAAAGCATGGGAGGCCTGAATGGCCGAGTGGCTAGCGCCTGGCGCTCGGTACCACAGGTTTCGCGTTCGAGCCTCGGCGGTGCCATTGATGTTAGTAGTGGTTCGAATACCCTTTAAAACCGTAGGTCCCAGTCTAATAGGATCAGAGTATTGCGGGGGCATTGTTACTCCGCGTCCGTGGCTTATCTTCAAGTTACACGTGCCCCCTGGTCGATCCAGGGTAAATTTTTATTGTTCGTATTTTTTTCTTTCCGCGTGAATATTTTTATTTACTATTTTTCATTTTTACTATTTTCTTTTTAAATCTTTTTTGGCCCGCTTTATGTTATTCCGCCAACCTTCGACGAGCGTTTTTCGCAAATTACCTCGCATACAACCTCTTGTTAATGTGGTGTAGACTCTCTTTCCTTTTTATCTATCTAGGAATGGCACTGCATAGCTAAAACTCAAAATTACTCCAAATATTTATTAAAAGTTAAATATTCATTTAAGCTATTATTTTTGCATTATTTAATTTTTAAAAATTTTAAATACTAACAGTAATTTCTCTCCTTTTATTTTACAGAGCATGTGCTCCTTTAAATGTTATTCTATTTTCAATAGCTTTAAATTGGTAAAATTAATTCTTAATTAAGATTCTTAAATTCTTCGCTCTGAGGTACAGGGTAATCCCTAAGTACTTCATATTTTTTAAACACCAGATAAGAATAAAGCCTCTAGCCTCTGCTCTGCTGGGTAATGCAAAGTGAGTAACGTCTTTGCAGCACTTGCCTGCTAAGGCATCCAAGACCTTAAGCTGTCTAAGTGCCAGCTGCATTAGAAAGAAAAAAATAAAAGCATATTTTTAAAACTTTTAATTTTTTTTTTTCAGCTCCCAGATAAGAGCATAAAGTCAAATTTTTTTTACTTAAATTGGTAAAATTAATAATTAAATTTCCCCTCTAGAAATAAAAAAGATCTGCTGGTAATGCAAAAAACGTCTTTGCAGCGCTTACTTTTAAAACATTCTAAAAGAAAAATAAATTACATATTTTTTTTAAAACTTTAATTTTTTGTAGCTCCCAAGATAAGAATAAAGTCAAAAAAACTTTTTTTTTTTTTTTTTTTTTAATGATAACTAATATGCTTTTAATTTTCCTTTATTAAAAAAAAAAAAAAAAAAAAAAAAAAATTTATTTAAGAGTCAAAAGTCACTGAATTAAATTACTCTTTGTAAGTTCTGTAATTTTATTATTATTTGAATTATTTGGTTTTAGATTTTTTTTTTTTTTTAGAATTACTTAGTTTTTCAATCGATTTCGTAGACTCAATGCATAATTATTTAAATGATATTATTTACACAATGTTTCACTTACAAGTATATGTACATCTTTTATATCAGGAATAAACATATCCAAAATTTTTACCCAGTAATTTCTACAGATTTGGTTTGACACTCTGCGGTCATTTTTGCACACTTTAGATTAATCATAGGATCCCGAACCACTCACAAACATCCATGTCACCGCCAGGATTAAAACTTGAATCCTGTGAACCAAAGGCCAGAGCGCTAGCCAATTGGCTATCAAGCCGCAATTTCTACAGAGGAAATACTAATAAATAATAATTTTTTAAGATCAAACAATAGTTAAGAATTAGTTAACATAGTTATTATTAGTTTTTAGAAAATAAGATTAAATGCGAGATAATAAAATAAATGAGCAACTGAATTATCTATTTATCTAGCGATAAATTATTCACTTATTATTTAGCATTAAGTGCTAATAAACAGATAATTATTTGCTTGATAATAAATAATAAGTAGATAACCAAAGGTGAAAAACTTAATTAACCAAGTGAAAATCTTTAATTTTTCTGATTTATGCGGTATTAATTTTGCTGTAGGAAATATATCGAACTCTCCTGGTGGTGGAGAGGAGTAAAGTTACAAATTGAGAATTGCATCATTTAAACCCGGTAAAACCAAACAAAAACTAAGAAAATTTTCAAGCCTTTTGGGTAAATTAAAAATAAAAAGCGACTGAGTGTTCCTCTTTATTAAAACACACACAAAAAAAAAAATGTAACAACAATTTCTCAAACGTAAATATGGCAAATGACTGGAAAAATTAGAGCTCCGCATCACGATCGCATCCTTAATTGCCTCTAATAGTCATTCTCATTTCGTAAAATTCGCATGCTTCGCGAATATTTATTTTCAGAAATGATTAGCAAACAAAGTTTTCATGTATCTCCAGACGCATGTTTCTCAGTCTGAAACATCGCATTTTGCGCCGCGACGTCAGGTTATCGTGACTCGAGAATGAGCACGTTTTCCTATTCAATTATTTTTAAACCATTACAGAACTTTTTGTGGTAATTCATCATGTTTAAGTAAGAATTTGTTTTTATTGCCCTAATTGTTTTTTTTTTTTTCTAACAGCGCAAATAGGATGTTGTAGAATAACAGTCTGTTTCAAAGATAATTACTTTTAACCATGTTGGATAGTAAAAATAAACCAATTCTAGTCCAATCTTCTTTATTTCCTTTTTTGTTACACATCGGAAATTTTTAATTTATGAAAGTATGAATCTATGGGGAATCATTCCTATTTCTGCTACTCGCCTATTAATTTTTTTTTTTTAAAAGTTAAGTTATAAACATCGAGATAGCAAGTGTTTACAATTCTTTTTCACACCTCAAAGGTTTGGTTTGTCGCTCTACAGTCATTTTTGTGCACACTTTGGCTAATTAGACCGGGACCCAAATTAACTTGGATTCCAAACAACCAACAAACATCCATGCCAATACCAGGATTCGAAAATAAAACCTGAGTATCAAAGACCAGAGCGATAGTCCATTAGCCATCAGGTCGTCCTCAGTACAGGGGTCAAGTACGAAAGATCGCATAATGTATATTCAACAGCATGATGTTTGGTTATGTTTAGTTTGTAGCTCTACGGTCAATTTTGTGCGCCCTTAAGCTAATTAGACAGGGACCTACAGTTTAATATGGAATCCGAAGAACTAACAAAAGTCTATGTCAACGGCAGGATTCGGACCTGAAGCCTGTGGTACCAAAAAGCCAGAGCGCTAGCCAATTGGCCATCAGGCCACCCACACCTCAAGGATATATATTTTTTCACACTTCAAGGACATATATTCTACACAGTATGTCTAGGAACAGTTTAAATCAGAAAAAAAAAGTTATGGCCTTTCGAGACAACTTTCAGAAATAACTCTGCTGCTTTTTTTATGTTGTAGAAACGAAATTGAGAAACTTGTATGAAGCAGTTTTGATGTTTAGTGCTACATGTTTTCTAAATCACCAAAACATCTTCTTGGATCGGAAAGCAATGATTTCAAAGCAAACCATCAGAAAATTCGTACAATTTTATTGAATACTGGCCACTGCGTTTCGCAAATAGGTTTTCAGACTTCGTAACATTTAAAAAGATCTTTCATTCAAACATGATATCACTGGTAGAATGACAAATATTTTTATCGTAATATATTTATTTCTGTTGCATTCACCTAATGCAACAATTGCGTTTTTGCATATTGCAGTTTCGGAATATTTATGGAAGCACTATTTTAATTCATTTTTTTTTAAAATGTGTATTTAAAAATATATATGTGTTTTGGGCATCAAAAATGAATGGCTTTTATTGTTATGTAAATCTATCCTTTTAATCAGTCGCTATGCAAACATGGACATCTATGGGGTATGACATCTACCAAAAGTAGGGTAAAATTTAAAATTTTCTATATTAATTTGATAGAATCAAATTAATTTTTGAGATATAATTTTAGAAAATATGAAAACAAATAATCTTAATAGTATTTGATATAAAATATATAATTTTAATAATATTTTGATTATAAAAATTGATTTAAATTTTAAGCAATCATTACAAATATTCTAAACCAATATAAGCAAAACACAAAAATAAGAGCATTCTTTTTTTCTTTTTGATACACATAGATGGAAAGATATTTATGCCAAACATTTTTCAGATTAGAGAAATTTTGATTTAAAATTTTTCAAAGAACCATAAGCGTATGACATAAACAAATATAAGATAAACAGATAAGAAGAAAAAATTCAATTTACTACAACTTTACGTTGAAGAAATATATCTCCCTTCAGATCTTATTCCGTTTTACATTTTGGTAGACAGCAAAGCTCCCAAAATAATCATTTCCCAAACGTAAAAGCAGAACTAAAAAGTCCCACAAATCTCGAAGACGCTCGGAGCTAATCCTTGCAGTTCTGTGTCAACAGCCCCGATTAGAAACGTCGAGCCAAAAGAATGAAGCGGTAAAGGAAGAAAAAAAAAGAATTACTACCCAGTCCAAAGACAAATATCCAGTTTTAGAAACCTTATTTTAATCTGGAGTTGTTTATTTTTCTGACAGAGAGAAAGGATACATGATTTTTATATTTAGCCTTTTATAGGATCAATATTTTTAAAATTTATTTCAGAGTGTGGGAGAAATGAAGTCAAATGTCTGCCATACAGCTTGAAATCACGATAGAATGACTATAGTCAGTTGTAGAATATCACGAGTGACTTCGATTTTGCCATGGAATAATACAAGGTAGCCAAAATTACTTGTTTTAACAGATAATTAAAAATTTCTTCAAATTTAAAAATCGCTAATTGTGGAATTGCCCTGATTTTCTTTATAATGACTGTCCTGATAGAGTGATTCCAATTTTAGGAGAATACGCTTTCACTTCAGAAATTAAAAACTTTTTGTAAAAGAATTTGAAGATAAAATTGCCTATATTTAAAATTATACTAAATGATTTTGTGCCTGAACTAATTAATTTAAGTAATAATTATATAATTTTTTCTTTAATAATTATGGATTTTGAGTTATGTTCTCAGATTTTTACATAATTCAAGGAATCCTTTAACTAAGGTGTCATGGCTCCTTGGAACTGCAGAATTTGACAGGGCTGAAGCATACCTGATTAAGATAATCCAAGAACAGGAATTTACCTCGGAGATTCAAAACCTTCAGAGAAAGGGATGTGTGTAATCCAGTAGTAATTGAAAAAACTTACATCCCTTCTTGGATTCAGGTGGGATTACGTGTTGGTGGCCGATTAAATAACACAGATTTAGTATTTGTAAAAAGGCATCCAGCAATTTTACATAGAAGTCATAAATTTACTTTTCCTGTTAATATGTATTTCCACAAAAATATTTGCATATTGGTGTATCGGCATTACAAAGAAATAATGCATGTTTTTCAAGAATGTATGAATTTTTCGAAAGATATTTTGGCCACTGAGTGGTTAAACAACTTGTGTAAGGCTGTACAGAAGTATATTGTTTTTAAAGCTATCTTCGACACATGGGTTACTTAACGGGTAACCTACTAGAGAATAAAGACAGAATCAAGAATAACTAACTGTTCTGGTGTGGACTTTTGTGGTCGCTTCGTGGTTAAAATTAAAAATTTGCTCTGAAGTATTCTTCATAAGGTATATGCATTTGTGTGTTTTGTATTTAAGGCAAAGCACTTGGAGATTGTGTCGGATTTGACAGCAGATAAATTTATAGCCACGCTAAAGAGATTTATTGCATGCAGAGGGAAATGTATCAAATTGTACTCAAATAAATCAAAAATTTCCTCGGTACCAATAGAGAGATAGCTAGATTCCATGAATTAATTAAAAAAACAGATGAAAATTAGCTGATTATTTATTATCAGAAGGCATTGAGTGGAAATTAATTTCAATTAAAGCACCCAATTTTGGAGGACTTTGCGAAGCCACAATCAAGTCTTTTAAATATCATTTAAACATTTCCATATACACCATTTTCCATATAGGTGGAGCAAATTTAACTTAAAGTTTATTTCCGTAGTTCTAAATTCTAGAGTTCTATATCCCGTGACGGCTAATAAGGATGATTTCGGAATTTTAATCTCAGCTCATTTCTTAATAAACTGATCCATTAATTCAATTATTCAACCGGATTTGACTAATTTAAGTGATAACAGACTTAAGTGACAGAGGATAGCTGAAATTGTTCAATTAATATAACACCGTAATTACTTGAAAGAGTTACAGCAGCGGAAGAGGACAAGAAAAAGGAGGATGGAGGTTTGAGAAGGACAATGTCCGCATTGGCGATTTGGTATTGCAAGTCGAGGACAATTTGACAAAACATAAATGAGTTTTGGGTCGCATTTTGATATATTTTATGGTAACGATCGAAAGATACATGTAGTCCAGGTGAAAACCCAGACTGTGTCTCTAAAATTTGTATCTTGCCTATGTCTTACCTATATACATGTCATTTTTTTCAAAGTACTTTATTGTACAGATTGATTTTATTGCACCAAAAATTATTGAATGTTTAGTTTAGCATGTCAATGGGCGACGGTATGTTGCCGCGTGAATATAAATGGTGATTAACAACAAGATAACAAGATGGAAATGTAACTGCCACCAGAGGAATTATGACTTCCATATGTTAAAACAAGCTCACACCCATGCACAAGAAGTGTAAAAAGGACTCAGTGCGTTTTAGATTTTCGAATAAAAGAGTTGTGTGTGTTATAGTTCATTGTGTTTATGTGTGTTTATTTGGAAAACATAATATTTTATGGAAATTTTAATACTGCTCAATAGAATGTCGTTTTCAGTCTCGCGTTGATTTTCAAAAGAATTTTTAACATTGTTTCAATGGAATGCCTTTTTCAGTCTCGTGTTGATTTTCAATAGAATTTTTAACATTGTTTCAATGGAATGTCGTTTTCAGTCTTGTGTTGATTTTCAATAGAATTTTTAACATTCTTTCAATATAATACTGTTTTCAAACTCATGTTGATTTTCAATATTCTCAATGGATTTCTTAGAGTGGTAAAAAGTGAGCTTAAGCATAAGATAAAGAATGTATAAATATGCTTACATATAAAATATATATATATATATATATATATAACTATAATTTTGCTGTAAGCAGTCTTTAACAAACAGCATTGTAGTAGTTTGTTCATTTACAATTTTTTTACAATTATTTCTAGCATTTATATTACTTATTTTTAATATAGGTAAAAATAAGATAATTGGTAGTAGCATTACATGAAATTGTTATTTTTTTTATTCAATCAAATCTTGATATAAAAATATAATGTAATAAAAATAACATATTTCATGGCTCACAGTAATAATGTTCTTTTTTCCCCAAAGTTACAGTTTGCGCAGCAACTTAAAGTGAAATAAACAAAAAAAAGGTGATTATAATTCAACATTGTTATTTGTCAGCAGTTATAATTCATAAAATTGTTATGCTATGAGCCGAATCATAAAATGTAATTTAATTACAGACACAACACTCTTTTAAATGTTTCCCTCTGATTTACACGAGTGCTATATTATATCCACAAATTATATTTGAAAGCAAACAACCAAATATTACTGTCTCCAACAAGTAAGGCCAATTTTCAATTTAAAAATTCCTGGGGCTTATGGAATTTCATTTTTTTTTCTTTTTTAGGTTGCTGGCACTGTCCTTGACATCTGTCTGAAATTTGACGTCAAAATATTCATTAGTGTTTGAGTTACGCTTGGCTTTGTGAGACGCTAAAACGGATTCCGGCGATTTTTGAAATGTTTGAATTAATTCAGCAAAGCAAAACTTGAATTAGATTTTGATTGCGGGAACGTATAGAATGTTGCAGAAGGCATTCGGTGAGCAGTCCTATATCGGAAAGAAATGGTTACAAGTGGTATAAACAGTTCAAAGAAGGCAGAGAATGCGTTGAAGACGAAGAGCCATCAACCGACGAAGCTCACGTCCAAAAATTAAAGATTTGGTGATTGTAAACCGTCGATTTACAATTAGAGATCTTGCTGATGATGGAATTTCCAAAAGGATCGGTCAATTCCATTTTGGGCCTCAAACGCGTCAAATCTCGATTGGTACCAAAACACTGAATGCGCCAGCTCACACTGCATTGATTCTTCGTGACCTTTGCCAAGAATGAAACCCATATGAGAATAAATAATATTAAACCCAAGAATGAAACCACTTTATTCACACCTTACGTCTTCTGGCTATTCCCTAAACTCAAAAAGACCACTCCAGGAACACCGTTTTGAGTCGATTGAAGAGATTCAACGTGAATCGGCGCGCACTTTGAAGGCTATCCCTGCCTATGACTTTTCAGCATGCATTGGGATTGGAAAAAAAAAGTAGGCATAAGTGCATTGTGTTAGGCGTATGTATTGAAATAAATTTGAAGGCGGTGAAATAAATTTGAAAGAATAAATAAAGTGTTTTTTGAAAAAAAAAAAATAATTGATCTTACTTTTGGGCACAGTAGTATCAAATGTTTTTCGAAATTTGAAATGTCCAATAGTATTGACACCAATATATCTTTGCTTAGATTATTTATCTCATTTTATAATTCCACAAATAATCTAAATAATCTCACTTAATTTAAAGATAGAATTTTCATGATTTGCAATTCAAATATAAAAAAAGAAATAAAAATGTCATATTCAGACATTTTAAAGTAAGTTTTCCATATTTCATTTTTAACAAGGCAACGATGAATTTACTCGCAAAAATGAATCATTCTTAAAAAAAAAAAACTGCGACAAGATAATTCATTAATACATATGCATGAGATGCCAATACTTTCTCCTACCAGGAAGAAAAATTATCAGTAAAATCCTTTTATCAGAGAAAATCACCGTATTTAAACCCGATCATGGTCATTTGAGAACTGTGACACTGCTTTTTTTTTTTTTATGCAAATGCAATCGCGTAGCGAAAATTTGAATTCAAAGAATTGCGATGGAAAACTTACCTGATTATATAAACAAAAGAAAATCGTATCAAATTTCTGAAGTTTTAATGACACTGAGGTCAACAGACTTCTGCCATGAAATAAATATTATTACTTGGGAGAAGAAAAGTTATATTCTGGAGGCATTTCTTTATTCGCATTCAAATTATTTATTATATTGAAATTTATTTAAAATTAAATAAAATAAATTAAGGTTCAATAAAAAAAATAAATTCATTTTAATTTAATTAAATTCATTTAAAATTTCAAAACATCCAAAATTTGAATTGTGGTATTTATAGATTTCACATTAGTCGAACATCAATTTCAATACAACAATGATTCTCAACAATGATTATTTTGTGCGAAAAACCAGAATCTTTTTTCCAGTTCTAAATCTAAAAGTTCTTATAATTAATCTCCGACTAATAAGTCATCTAGAAATGCATAACTGAAGTATGTAGTAAAAAAAAATGTTTTTGCATAGTTAACTATTGTAATTTTTTATTTATTAAAAATGTTTACATTTGTATCTATTATAAATATGCCATGTACATAAAAATTCTTACCATATGTTATTTATAAATAGGTGTCATAAAGCTACACAATCACAATTAGTCTGTATGCCTTATGCTTGGTTATTTAAGCTTTTGTCATGGTGCTCATACTAAATTCTACTTTAACAATTTTTTCCCTCGAAAAAAAAAATGGTTACCTTAATTTCAACTAAATTTAACTTAAATTCAGTTACTTTAATACACACGATGGAGGGAAAAAAGGATTCAATAATATCGAGAGATTAGCAAGAGAATCATAAAATAGAATCGAATAGAATACAACAGAACAGAATCATAAAATAAAATAGAATAGATTAGAACAGAATCATAAAATAGAATAGAACAGAATGAAAAATAAAATAGAATAGAACAGAATCATAAAATAGAATAAAACAGAATCATAGAATAAAATAGAACAGAATCATAGAACAGAATCATAAAATAGAATAGAACAGAATCATAAAATAGAATAGATTAAATAGAATCAAATAGAATCATGAAAAGGAAAAAAATAGAATAGAATAGAATCATAAAAATAGAATAGAATAGAATCATAAAATAGAATAGAATAGAATCATAAAATAGAATAGAATAGAATCATAAAATAAAATAAAATGAATAAATAGAATCATAAAAAAATAGAATAGAATAGAATAGAATCATAAAAAAAATTGAAAAATAGAATCCTAAAATATTGAATTAAATAGAATCATAAAATAAAATTGAATTTAAATAGAATCATCAAGGAAAAATAAAATAGAATAGAATAGAATCATAAAATAAAATTGAATATTCAAACAGAATCATGAAATAGAATAAATAAATAAAATAAAATTGAATTAAATAGAATCATGAAATAAAATGAATTAAATAGAAATAAAAGAATAGAATCATGAAAAATAAAATTGAATAGAATAGAATCATAAAATAGAAGTGAAAGGCACAATGCAAGCTTCGTAAGGAATCACTAGCGTAAATCTGGAATCATCTTTATAATGGATATTTGAAATAATGATATTTCTAATGACTACACGTTGAGAGTAAAACCGTTACAATACTGCAACAAAATTAAAAACAAAATCAAATTTAAATACCTTTTAAAAATTTTGTAAAATATCCTATCCCAGAATCCCCAATCCATATCCTTCATTGGACAACTGCGACGCATGTGATAACATGCATTCCAGGATGGTGCAAACACAGTGCGGCCATTACAGAATGACAAGACGAAAGATTAAAAACTGTTGCAGGAATCCCGATTCATGGTACCTCACCTAATCCAGCAACTGCGATGGAGTCAAAACACATGTAATGCTGGCCTTGGGTGTCTCCTTTTAAAAAACGAGCGGAACGAATTTGGTAGTTTTCGGTACACGCCAGTGGCAGGCTTATCGCAGCTCCAATCTGAAGAATGGATCCAAAAAATAAGCAAAAAACGACTTACCGAGGTTAACTTTCACAAAAAACATACGATTTGTTTTTATTATTAGCCTTATTATTATTATTTCTTCCTCTGTGCATTCCAGGGGTGGGCGATTTCTTAATGAATGACTGGCTGCTTGTCATAGTTCTTAAAAGAAAGGACTGGTGGGGGCATGGTTATATTCAATATGTTATTTTTTTTTTATTCTTTCTATAAGTAAGTTGGGTGTTATTAGCTTTGCAACTGGTTGATCGTTAGACCACATGGTACAATTTTGAGCAATGAACATTAATCATTTAAAATTGTTCAGTAATGTTTGAGATTGATGCTTTTATCACCACATGTGTTAATCGGTTCGCAAAATGTAGAAATTTAATAAATATTCTATTTAACTTTATTATTTTTATTCATTAAGTATCAATGCTTTGGAAGAAGGAATCGATCTTAAATTGTAGGTACCAGTCTAATTAGCCTAAAGTGTTAAAAAAAAAAGTGTCAATGTAAAAAAAATAGTGTCAATATAAAAGAAATAAAATGATTCCTAAGTCATCAGTTTGAGGAAATACGTAAAATATTTTTACATTTTAATGTTAAAAGGCCTAAAGTCATAAGTCAAAAGTCATGCCAAAAAATGTTTGCTTACAGACACATTTTAATGCAAACAAGCTTTAGCATTTCAATATACACTCAAGAGCCAAAACACTATGACCACCTGTCAATAACGAGTTGGCCCACCTTTGGCGCGCAACACAGCTTCAACCCGCCTTGGCATGGATTAATACCACCACTTAATACCAGTTAAATACCACTTACACCTGACCACGTGCCTTCCACGTCATCCAGGCGAGTTCATTGCAAAATGTAGGGGTGGTCATAATGTTTTGCTCTTGAGTGTATTGTCGAACAACAATCACAATTACTGGGTAGAATGCAATTTCACTATCATACATGCTTTTAGCAATTCCATAAAATTGATAAATTCTTAAAACCAAAAAAAAAAAAAAAAAAATGTTTAATGCCTTAGACAACAGTTGATAATCTTGTGTGTAAAAATGATATTAAAAAAACCGTAAATGGATTACAGCTTCCAGATTCAAACGTAACTACAGAAAATATCTCCTAGTTTGCAATAAGATATAAAATATTAAACAAAATGCTTTTCTATTACATAAATATTTACTTTTTAATAAACCATAATATTTTATCAAAAGTCGAAAATCTTCCATACAAATCTTGACTAAGTAAAATATACATATATCGCATCACAATTAGGCTATTTCAACAGTCTAAATTGATGAGCAGAGACCACCACAACCAACCATTTTAAAGACATGGTTTCTCTTGACTTAACCTAAGATGAAGCAATTTTCTGAGCATCAAAGACCATTACTACCACCACGGGCAGTCAACTGGCTGGTGATAAGAAGATTACCTTTCTGGGATACCCAAAGTTAAAAGATAGTTGCGTAGACCGAAAAAAAAAAAACATACGCTGGTAGACTGAACAGTCGGTATGAGGTACATGTACACAATATAACAATCGTCATTGAGTCTCCGTATTTTTAAAAGCAGTGACTGCAATTGATGCCGCGGACAGATTCAAATTCAAACATACTGTAATACTATTAATGCACATGCCACTGGACCAGGAAGTTGGCAAAACTAAAAAAAAAAAAGTTGACTTCGAGTTTGACGTAATAAAGAGAGAAAAATCATATTGGCAAATGAAGCTCGAAAAAGTAAGTTTATTGCTCCATTACATATAAATCACAAATGATGAGCATTTAAGAATTTCATTAACATTAATTTCATTTAATTCAAGTAACAATAAATGTATAACTGAAAATTCTAGTAATCAAGAAAGAATACACACTATACACATTTCTAACTGAGATTAAATCTAATGAAGAGATTTCAGCAGCTTTCCCTGTAATTTTGTCAGAATCATTACAGCTTTATACACATTTCGCAGCAAATACATAACCCATTTGTTAGTACATAATCCTAATCGACAACCTATATTACTGAGGTTGTCGATCGAATGAATCCCTCAAGCAATATAATCAAAATTTTTGATTGACTTCAATGTTACGTTTGGAGTGACACGTATTATTTAATATTTGGGTTTTGCCATTTGAAAATAAACATGTTGCATTTGAAAAGAAAGTACCGGCATTTTTTTCGTATCAAGTTAGACTTAGTACCAAATAATTATTATAGCAAATATCTTGATAAATGGCAGTTAACATATAAATCGTGGATAGGCATTTGTGCAGATAGAGCTCTTTCCATTGTAAGTTGTGTTAAGGAACTTGCATCTTTTAGTAAAAAAATAAAACGAGGAAGTTATTACAACTTATTTATGGAGACTCTTGATGGCAAAAAACGGGAGAAATATTAAGAGAAGTTTATCAAGTATAAATAAGTAAATATAAATAAGTATAAAATATAAATAAATATATCAAGTATAAAATTTAAATCAGTCAAGTATAAAATATAAAAAAGTATATCTAGTATAAAATATAAATAAGTATATCAAGTATAAATATAAATAAGTATATCAAGTTTAAAATGGTGTGCTTCTTGTTAAAACAGGACTCGTCAAATTACGCTTGGTCTACAGTGAAGCTTTGTATTGATATGGATTTAGACAAAGATGTTCTTAAATACTGAGGTGAAGCGGCTTCTCGTCAAGAGGAAAACAGCCTCTGCATATGAGCTTTTTGTTTTCTTGTATTTTTGAAGAGATGAAAATTTTTTTAGTTACTCCTTGGTGAATTTTGTGTTATGTTTCTTTATGGAATTTAGTATTTGATCGATATATTTCAACAGCCTTCAATATTGGAATACTAGCATGCAAGGGGGAAAGAAATATTTGCTCCATCCACTCAACATGTAAAAATGAAACTGTTTCAGAGAAAAGTGCAGATTTGAAAAAGAAAATCTTCGGTTAAAGGTAATTTTGGAAATGCTTCCATTGGCAAGCAGCATTTGCACAAATGAAATATTTTCAAAAACATTGGAGCAGATTTGTTTCAAGCTCTGAAAACTGAGTTCTTGGCTTGTTCTAATCACCTTGAATGGAAAGTGCTTAAATAGCTGCTGAATAATATGTTTGGATTAGAAACCATTTATGGAAACTTCAAGGCTCTTAGTTTAGTTAATAATCGATTACCACAATGTTGTATCTATTTCTGATCGTGGATTGATGATTAAACATAAGGAATTGTTTTCGAATTGGATTTTCATAAAGAAGAACAGAT
>BPLR01001978.1:0-114234 GCA_021605095.1 Caerostris extrusa
AAGTTATTAAATTTGTATTCCATTTTCCATCAATAGGTGTTGCTACATCTGGAAGATTAGAAAGGGTGACCCTGTAGAATTATGAAAAATGAAAAGTTTATAGCCTATACTTTCATAGGAAACAAAAAACAGTGAAAACTTTTTACACGTGTGAACAAATTATGTTTCCCAATCGATGTACTCAAAGACACAAAGCAAAAAAAATCGATCTTCTTGAAGCTGTCTAAATACTGTAAAATATATTGTTTCTTTTACTTTCACTATAAATATTATTCTATCTCATGACGTACTTTTTTCTACTTACACCATATTACGATTAGATAAAATATATACATGTATACTTTGATTAGCCTTAAACGTAATGAGTGATTGAATAGCATTTTCTTGAAATAAATTTTATTCCTTACTTCTCAAATGTCGTTACACAAAAACAAAACTTTAAAAAATGCATGCCTTTATAAGAATTAATATTTTATCACAAAAAAAAATTTTAGGCTTTAAAAAGAAAAGTTCACGTCTCCATACTATGGATAAAAATTATTTGGATGAAGCATGTTTTTAAAACAAATAAATTTTAATTGACGTAATTCTGTTATATTAATTACTTTGTGGGGGTAACGTGAGAAATAGCGGAAAAAAAAATAATAAAACAATTAAATGGAATTTATCCTATTCACTACTTCTCGAAAAATTTATTTTTAAAACAGTGTACCATACGGTCGCCTGATGAACTCCCTTTTAAAAACATTAAAAGTTTTAAAACTATAAAAAAACAATATTCCTTAAAAGTTAAGAAAATGTGTGGCCTCTTTTGTTGATCAATTAATAACCTAGCCAGTGCCATAGCAGGAGATGTGATATATGGCCATAACAGAGAAAAATGGCGATCCCTACCCTTCTCTTTTGTTTTTCTCAAGCTGAATTGCATTTTTTTCTAGTTATAGTTGGTGATTTTCAGTACTTTAACCCAATGAAAAGTGTTTCAATAAATGCCTTGCTGACTTGTTTTTTCAGTCGTTATTAATGTCCTGTTAAGCAATATGAAACATATACAATACAATTAAGATAAAGTGATTTGCTGGGAAATTATTCAGTATATTTTAATTTTACACTTGGATTACAAAAATTTCTGAAATTTTTTTTTTTCAAATGAAACAAACTCGTTAGCTATTGCATCAAAGTTAATTTTTGGGCTTGATTGTTCTCAATGTAGAGAAATGCTAATATTGTGAGATTTTCTACCCTATAATGCTTCTCAAATAGTTTTTTATTAATTCAAATATTCAATGATCGTTCAGCCTGAACCATAGTGACAGCAATAGTTAAGTACGCGATGCAAGCTGTGCATACATAAAAAAAAAACTCCATGAAAGGAAACTGTGATTTATTATCTACTAATTTTTTGGATGTTATTAATCTTTTTCCAGTTCCTCTTCAGCTTAACTTTCTCTTCTTATTTGTAACCTCAATTTTTCTGTTTTGAATTTTAAAACTATTTCAAGATCTCACACGCAAAAAAAAAGTTGAAACTTAATTCATATTGTTTACATAAAAAAAAAAAAATCTCAATTACTTTCTAAATAATATATATCCTTACTTTCTATATAACTTATACCGTTACTTAAAAATTTTTTTTTTTATTTATTAGGTTAGAAAATCGATGCTCCCATAGCAACCTGAAATTATCCAAAGTGAATCGCGTAGCCTGTCAACGTATTCCCAAAGTGAGTTTGAGTATTCGAAGCACCTCGTTTATGACATCATAACATCAGTGAATATTCTTTAATTTTTATTATTTGTTTCTTTTCAGGCAATCCGAATAACACACCATTCCAAGACATTACCAAACTGATTAAAATTCTTGTGTGTACATTGAAGAGTAAGTTCATCAGTAGTCTATGCATTAATTAATACTTTGATCAAAACGACAAGGATCTGTAAAAATTTAAAAATAGCCAAAAATTTCATATCAATAATATGGAACCTGTTTAAAGACACTGGTAATGTGCAAAAAAAAAAAAAAAAAAAAACGAAGTAAAGGTCGAAAACCTGCCACAACAGATTTTCAGGGCAGTTATTCGGTAACTGCTAAAAGAAACAGGTAACTGTCTCCAGTTCAGTTTTGCAAGGGAGTTCGCTGCAGCAACAGGAACTCAACTGGTCCGGATTTCTGAACTCTTCGGTCCAATCCAGATTTACTGTGAATGACAGGCTGCATAAAAGAGGGTTGTATGCAATGAAACCGATTATTTTCCACTAACTCCGGCAGAGAAATGCACCCGATTGCAGTGGTGCAGAGATCAACATGATTGCAGTACCATGGACTGCAGCTGAGTTATCTTTATTGATGAATCGCGATTTTGTTTGGAGAGTGATTCCAGACGTGTTACAATATGGAGGAAGAACACACCCAATAAGCCTGCAAAAATCCGCGGAAGGCATAGATACAACTGTCGTGGAACCATGGTATAGGCGGGAATCATTTTGAATGACTCCATTATATTACACATTTTTACCAACTGTGAATTCGGAAATATACAGAGACGAAGTTGCTGATCCTCATGTCAATTTTTTTCGGGGTGCAATGGGCAATAACTTTCACCCAATGGATGAAAATGCTGCACTAGTGAATGATATCTTGATGGCGAAGGAATCTAACCAATGAAATGGCCCCATATTCTTTGGATTTAAATCCGATAGAACATTGCGGGACGCCGATTTGCACCTCGGCAACCAACACCTAACATTCTCCAAGAGTTTTCAAAGTGCTATACATCTTGAATATACTTCTGTATAATCTAATCCATAGAATGGAAACTCGCTTTAAAGCTTACATTTCGGTCACGTTTAACCACATACCTTATTGATTTTTCCTGTGTGTCTCAAAAGTTATAGTAGTAACATATTTTCCATTATATATGTTTTTATTCAAACTTATTTTTGCACAAATAGGCAGTTCTGCATTTAGAATATCTGTCACCCATGACAAAATAATGATTTTGTGCAAGTTTCATGTTCTTATCTGCTTATTCAAGTTAAATTTTAATATTTGTTGATTTATATAAAATTTGTTTCTGTAGAGAATCTTCGGATGACCAATAATGATAGATACAACATATTAGTAGTAGTAGAGAAAAATTATAATTATTGAAAACTGCTCTTTGTAAAGGTTATTTTAGTTTAATCGTACATAGCATTCCTAATTACATTTCAAATTTTTCTGAAAAAGGTTTTCTTTTGTTTTCTTCAGGACCAAGAAATTACTTTATTCATCTGAATTAAAAGTTGTATGTAAAATAAAGTTTAATTAAATTAAAAAAAAGATTAAATAAAAGTTTACTTTGGGAGAAAACTGACATTATCGCATAAATGCCAAATCATGAGAAATAGGGGGATGGATAGTGTTCATAAATGCGATCTCCATACCGTCTCTTAATTTTTGTTGTTGTGTTGGCTGATGTTTTTATGATTTTCTTTCTTTTAACACAGTCCATTGCCCTAACCCCCTCAAGAAATGTACCTTATTTTTTTTTTTTTTTTTTTTTTTTTTTTGTGATTGGAATAAAATAGACGGTGGCATTGGAGGTTTTGCTCCACAATTTAAAAAGTAAATATTTATTTAATTCAATTTTAAAAATCTGAATAAAATATATTATTGACTAACAATGTTGATGAAAAAACAACCTGTTACTGATCAATTTAATGTATTTTGTTATAATGTAAGAATAGAAACTTGGATGGATTTATTTTACATATAAAGTATAAGTATATTTTTTTAACATGTGTCAAGAAATTCAAAATAAATGTTGGTTAGTATTTTATTTTGATGTATTCAAAACAATATCTCATGAAATAATCATGTTCCATACAATGCAACATGAATGCAAGAAAAACCAAACTTATACTACTTTAAAATTCAAAGAGATTATAATTCCATAACCAATTTTTTTTTTTTTTTATTCAAAACAAATGCAACATGATCAACATTCTTATTACAGAAACAAATTGAGCTTGTTTGCAAAATATACAAAAACAGAAATTTTATGAACTGAAATCCTGATATTTTGGCACATTGATGAAAAAACAATTCTGTATTTCAAAAATACATAACCAAAATACATTTTTGAAAACAATATAATAGTAAACAGATAAATAACAATGTTTATGTATTATACAATAGAAATAATCATGTGATAAATATTCTTTAATGTCTACTTTTGATTGATTCATAACTGATACAATTTATTTATGATTTAACGAGAAAAATGATAGGGAACTTATTTCTACGAAGCCTATTATAATTAACAAAATTATAACGTTAGTACAGAATACATGCCTCAATACTTTGTAATTGATTTTATATATATCACACACAATGTTCAATACTTGGCACAATCTTAAGCGGCTCAATAATATTCCATCAAAATAAAGAGACATATAAAATGGAAAAATATTCTTTCCTTAATTAATTTATTATTCACACATAATGTAGTTACTCATTTTATAAAAAATTAAAAAAAAAAAAAAAGGAATGAATTATTGATATATTTGATACTAATTCTCACTTTATAAGTAGAAATTTAAAAAAAAAAATTAATTTTTTTTCTATTTGAAATGAGAATACATTACAACACATTTTTAATATAAAAGGTTACAAATATGAATCAGTTTCATAAAAATAAGCTTTTTATGGTGAGAAATAAGTTGAAGTAATTAAACAGTTTTACCTAAATTTTAACTATGGTTCAAAATGTAGTTATGCACCTACAAAACATTTTTAATCAACAATTTTTTTCCAGCATGTTGCAATAAATAAATAGCTTACTCTTCTCTCTTAAACAAAATAAAATAGTCACCCAAAATTATAATTAGCTTGAAAATAGAAGAATAAAATTATATATGAATATATAGAAATTTATCTAGATAATAAGATCAAAAATATTAATTAACATATGTAGAAAAATGATATATTTTAAAATAATTAATTACTTATTACTTGTAATATATTAAATAAAAATTAAACCACAAAAATTCTGATGTAGCAGATTACTAAAACAAAGCTTAATACTGAAATGTTGATTCATGCAAATTTTTGACTTCATACAAAATAACCCAACCTAATAATAATAGTAATATTGAAGGAAAACGTCACATTAAAGTGAAATAAAGACATGATGAATTAAAAAGAAAAAAAAAAAGGATAATTTTTAACATTTTTTAAGTGCAAGTTAGGAATTTTTTATTCTTAATAAATAAAAAAAGAGAAGAATTGTTAACTGAACATATGAAATATGCATAGAAATAAGGAAAAAAAAAAAAAAAAAAAGAGAAATGCAGTTAAAGAAGCCTTTAAAACTCAGTCAAGCTTTTTAAGGGAGGGGGAAAAATGTAATAATATATTTCTATTATAATCCTAAACAATAATTAAAAAGAAATTAATTTTTGAAATCATTAATTACTGTAAAGAAACTAGATAATTCATAGTAAATACATACATATATCTCTTAAGTGATAAGAAATAAGCTGTGTTAATACTTCATTGAAAATTTACACAATGCATATAAATTCAATTCTTGAAATCTTAGTCATGTTTTGCATATATGTTTACACCTGCTTAAGATTAGCCTTAATTTAAAGTTAAAAACATTAAAAAAGGCTAGGCTACCAACTCAAAGTTTTAAAAAGATATATTCAAACAAGACTTCTTTTTGGCATTGCTTCCATAAAATTAAGTATATGAAGTAATTAGAGATCAACATATATATCAAAACAAATCATAGCCATCTAAGGATGTGAATGCATTTCTAAATTGAAATATAGTATTACAAAATTCAGATGAAAAAAAAAAAAAAAATCTTATATTGAATTTTGAACAAAAAGAGTAGACAAAGGAATTGAAATAGAAATTTTTAATAGTTTTACAAGGAAAAGAATGAATAATTTTGTTCAAATTGCAACATGTATGCACGAACCACATAATGAAACAACACTACAAAACAAGTAAAATTGTGCAACAGCAAATACCAGGTGTAACACATCACAGCATCAAAAACAGATCTTCCAATTCCTATGTAGCTTTCACTCACAATTTCTTAAAATAAATATGTATAACAAAATTAAATGTTATTGTTTTTAAAAGATGTGCATTAAAGGAAAAAAGCTTTTTTTTTGTTGATGCCTTTAAGGATTATATTTAAGGATTATTTTATAAATAATTTATCTTGATTCGAGATTTTTTTTTTTTTTTTTTTTTTTTGCATAGAGATAAATTCAACTGAGTAGATAGATATATATAGATTTAAAATGCAAATGTAACAATTATATACTATATAACATCTGAATTACAACAGCTTAACATTTTAAGGTAGAAAATAAACACATTTTGTGTACAACTTTTCCATTTTATGGAAAACTATCAACAATAAAATAGAACTATTTTTTTCCAATTGATCACTTTCCTGATCTTTTCAAATCAATGCATTTTGAAGCATGAATATCAATTAATCAATTACGTTTTTAGTTTATACAATATTCAAGTTTAAAACTTTTCTAGACAAACCTAATTTGATTAAATATAATTATTACAACCATAAGTAGTGCTCTTAATTACATTTTAACTAAATAATCCACATACTTTTTAGCTTTTATTATAATTTATGGATGAAAATGATTTATCAAAAAGAATCTTTTATGACATTATTATTATTCAATGAATCTGCATTCATGAAATGATTCTTTCCAGATATTTTCAAACTGTAATAATTGTGTCAATTTTTTTTTCTCTATTTGTTGACGTCTCATTCATGAATACTAAAAAACCCTGCAAACTAGTTTAAAATTTTAACTGATAGTCATCACTAAAGAATTTTAAAATATCTGATTTTGCATTATATAAAAATAAAAAATTTGGGGAAATAATTCAACATTGCTAAAACATCCAAAAATTTAACCAAAAATCAGCTGAAATGATTATTAATGAATAGATATAAATGAAACACAAAACTATTATTTTCTATAAAAGCAACTAGCATGAAAGCAAAGTAAAATTTAATAACTACAATTTGAAATGTACTTATGCAGAAATTAAAAATTTATAACATGTGCAAGATAACATATACACAAAATAATGTAAATTAAAAATAAATCTACATGTGTATTAAAATGTAGTATATTAAACAAATCAACTGCATAAAAATCCAATACTGATATAATTTCTTTTTAATAAAAATTAATGCAATAAAATTGTTTTAAAAAAAAAAAAAATGTACATTTATATGCATATATGAATGTCTTTAATAAATGCAAATTAGAGAGAAATTTAAGGTTAAGCTATTAATCACAAAAATCAAAAGAACAAAACATTGTTTAATATAACAATTGTTAGTGAATTGAAATTCAGACTAGGTAACTGTTGCATCTATATTAAAATTTCGGTGCTTTGTCACGGTCCAATATAGTTGCTTTAAGAGAATTGATGGTTTCCTTTTATGTTAGGGTTACGAACGAACACAGATAATATAACAAGGTAAATTAAACAGTACTTGAGCAAAATTGATGTTTTTTATCAATGCTTAAAATTTCAACATGCTTAAAAAATTAATAGAAATTTATAAGATTGACGATAAAAATTTTTTTTTAATAAAATGCAGCAAAATTAAATATATAGATTTTTTTATGACATTATTTATAAATGATAAATTTAATTTTTAGTAAATCAACAAATTATTTTGTTTTTGGAGAAAATAAATTTAAGCTTTCAATTTTTAAAAAATAAATGTTTAAGTAATTAATGTATTATAAAATTTTTTTTTTTTTCTGAAGTAATCGGCAGCATTCTTTTTTATTTTATTTTTAAGTCCTCTAATTTATATAGTTCATTGATTAACATAAAATACCATAAAATCATTTTAAATTGTCACTTCAATATTATGAAAGTCAACTCTTAAATATCACAACAATATATTTATAGCATCAAAATTTATTACAATGAATTTCCCAGTAAAGAATTTTCGTTATTTTAATCAATTATCCTTCAATTACATTAATTGTATATTTATATTCAATGTTTAAAATTGATCTCACTTTTTGTTTCATCTCTCAGTTTGCAAAATAAACGTCGTTATAGATTGAAAATATAAAAGAAATGTTTTTTAAAAAAAATTTAAAAAATTGTCTCAATAATAAAGACTTTAATAAGCATCTTTACAGATAAGACTCGTAAAATGTATTTATAATTATAGTTCAATTTCTATAGTTCCTCATAAAACTTATCAATGTAAAATTTTACAAATAAGATACATTGAAGGAAAAAAAAAAAAAAAAAACTCATTTTAAGAAAACTAGGCTTTATTATGCTAAAAATGAAAACTAAATTAATATTCTGTACTTTGATTCTTGTAAGAAATTATGCCCCTTTTTTTTTTACATATTATACAGTATGGATGATAAGCATTTAGTATGGCTGTTGGCTGTTCATGTAATGAATTGTTTTCTAGGATTTACAATGCTTTTAAAAAAGAGCCATTTAACATAATTTCAATTCAGTTACATCATTTTAAAATGGTAAAGACATACTGCAAACAGTTTATTTTGATAAGCATATGTAGCATGAAAATGTATGAGAATAAAGATTTTCTATTCACATATTTACAAACCTTATATAGAAAGCATGAATTCAAAAGAATACATTAGTTAGTTAAACTGTGCTACAAAAACAAATTAACACACTTATATTTGCAAGACAAACACATCTTTCACATTTAATAATCTGTCACATCTTCGTTTGGTGGCAGATTGTCCGGAGCAGACCACCGCCGCTTTCGTTTACGAACCAGAAATGGAGTTTCACTTTTGGCTCTAATCAATTTCTCAATAGTTTGATCTGAAGGTTTCCCTGGCATGCAAACACTTGTAGGAAGGGTAAATGCGTGGGAGTCATCTTTGGTTTCATTAGTTTCAGCTGTCTTTGAGGACAAAACATTTTGATTTCTATCACCATTTGCAGAGTTTGTAGTTGGCACACATACACTAGATGTTTTTTGTCCATCATTTACCATTGCAGTTCTAGGTTTGTCTGTAAGTGAAATGCAAGTATCACCGACTTTTAATTTGTGGCATGTCAGACCGTAGCGTTGGGCTGAACGTTCAGGGGAACAAGAGGACCAGCCTTGCTTGTAAACAAAAAATGGATGCTCCAGAGGGGCTTCAACAGTTATCTAAATAAAAATAAAAACACCTTTTAAATATAACTTTTTCTAATTAAGAATCAGATAAAAATAAGCCTATGGCAATAAATTTGACAGTTGAAATTCTACAGGTTTATTTACAATTAAGGTTTCAAAATAAAATATACACAATTTAAGAATATTAAATACATTTTTAAATTAATCTTGAAGAAACATTATTTCGGTAACTTTCTATTTTTATATTAAAAATTATATAATTAGAATTCTCTATTATTTTTCTTCTATAGCTATGTTACCCTATGCATAATATTTCTTGTTTACTTAAAGAATTGATAATTTTATTAATTAAACCAGTACAGGCAACAAATAATATTCAATCTGAATTATTTTACCATTGCTAACTATAAAACAACCAATAACCTATGCATCATTATTTTTACTTCAATGTTAAATATAATCTAAATAATAAGCAAATATGGACAAATTGAATGAGTTTTAATCTACATAAATTATAATCATAAAAAGGAATATTGAAATGAGTTCAATAAAATTATTACAAAAAAATTTTAATCTTGGAATCTATCACATGTCATTTGCATTTAATGTGTATCAAGTAATATAAATGTAAGTTACTATCATGTTGTAACTATTAACACAAATTAACTTAATTACTATGCAAAACTAAGTTTGGACCACAGCTGTTTTAGTAATATGGCAAGACTTGAATACCACTTTTCAGGTGAGAAAAGAATCTATTTATAAAATGGAAATAATGCTGTTACAATCGATAGGAAAATACAAAAAATGAATTATTAAAATCAATTAATAAACCTTTTTACAAATGTTACATTCTACAATAAATATTATTAAACATGTTTTTCTCTAAGTAAAGCATATACGAGGCTAATGCAGAATTTAATCTCTATAAATTTGAATCTCCAACTCAGTCGTTAAAAAAAAAAAAAAAAAAAAAAAAAAAAAAGACGAAACACCTGTAATTCACATAACTGAAAATCATGATATACCTGAATATTGTCTTGCCCAACTTGGAAACCCAATTTCGCAGCTCCACTTGATGGCATTTTTTCAATGCTTGTTACAGTACTGGAATCAATTTTCAATGTGGAACTCAGCAAGCCACATTCAATGAAGTCTTCTGTCGTCATATTCTCAACCTGCTTTAACTGGTTATTTGCTAACTGGATGATGGCACCTTTCATGAAAGACTGGGGATACTTAAGCTGAGCAGCTGTTGGAGAAGCAGGTGGAGCAGGGGATGGGCATCCTGAAGACACAGAGGAACAATGATTAGGAAAATTGCTGCATGGACTTGCACCACTGGATGTAACTCTATTGGAAGCCTCAGTCAAAGACGATGCTGAACTGGAGAAAGAACGATATCCAGACGAAGGAATGGACCTTGCTTGCTTAGGTGAAGGTTCTCGGTGGGTGCGAATCGGAGGTGCAGACAATGGAGCATCAGATACTATTGAAGGAGGTGGGTCAACAATATTAATGCTTGGTGGCCTTAATATTCTATGCTTGAGGCTTCCCTCCTTTCCAGTGGGCATTCTATATCCAACGTGAGGTGGAGACGTTCTTTGCTGGGAAGATTCCTTTAAGAGTGTGAAATCATGCACAGAATTATGGGTTGCATCAATCACAGGACTACAACTTGAAGATCCTATCATGGAATCAGCAGAAGTGAAAGACTTTCTTTGAGAGGTTTCTTCTACCACCTGTGCTAAAACAGGGGAGAGTTGGATTCTCATATGACCAGGATCTCTTTCTTGCGGAGAGTGGACAATCATCCCCTCAGGAGATCTGCTGATGAGGATGCTCCTGCCTTGTTGGAAGAGTCTGTTATGAGATATAGAAGTGGGATTGCTAAGATTAGTAGGACTTGAAGGTAATGGAGGGTGCTGTAAATATCCAGGAGAGCACGGAAGCTGAGAATGTGATGAACCAATTGTTTGCACACCAACAATTGGTGGATAATTGTCAACCTAAAAAAAAAAATTATTATTCTTTATAAATTTGTTGAATATTTTGAAGTAGCAATTTAAATTTTTAAAATCCAAAATCAATTCACAAAACAAATTTAAATAATATTGAAAGATACTAAAATTATCAATTTGTATATTTATTTATTTGTTTAATGTGTACTATCCTAATATTCCATTATAAAATGTAATATCAGTTTTAATAAATTTTCATTCTTTATTTAAGAAAAGTAAATATACAATGGTTTTTTTTTTGTAATTATAATTATTCTTAATATCAAAACAGAACTTAATCTATTTTTATATTCTGCATTGCCTTAAATTTAAAAAAAAATATATATATGGAAATAAAAATTAAATACATGTAAACATTTTCAAGTAGCCAAAACTAAAACATATTGGGCATCTATTTCTGCGAAGTGGTTATGAGAAAGGGTAGAATAAAGGAATTTAATGACATCTTATTAACTGATCTTAATAAACCAACTTTATTAAAAAGCTTACAATATTTTTATGATTTAAAGTTCACTTTATCTTATCAGAAATTAATCATAAATTAAAATGAATCTAAGAAACAAAAGAAAGAAAAATTGCAAAATCTAGTTTCTTAACAAGACTAACAAGAAATATTAGAAAATACTGTTCTTTCAAAGAAGTCCAAAGAGAAATTTATGAATTAAAAATTGATTGAAATACAAAAAGTCAAGAGCTGTTTGTTTGCTCATTATCTGCAAAATTAGCAATGTGTGGCCAAAACTATACTATAACTACAGCATTCACCCCATTTTAATTTGTTTATGTCAAAGGAAATCTTTCTGGGGGAAAAATAATTATTATTAAAACAATTTTCTTTTAATTGAATTCATGCATACTTTAATAATTATCAAATGTTAATACAGTTTTCTTTCATTCTATTTAATTTTATAAATTAATGATAAGTATTATAAATGAAGATTTTGATGAAAATCAGATTGCATCATGTAATGGAATGAAGGATAGAAAACATTATATAAATAAACATGCACAATGTCATTAGCAGATGTTTGAAGAGAAAATTTTTTGTTTTTATTTACTGGATAACCAAACTGCAAAGTATTAATTACTTTAAATTTCACATAATATAAAAAAGAGAGAGAGAAAATTAAGTAAATAAAGTCAATACAAACTATACTAAATGCAATAAGATATACTATAAATGTGAACATAGTTGCTTAAGACATTGTAGGTAGCTTCAAAAATGAATGCCACAAATGTATCAAATATAGAGATAAATATGCAAAAGAAATCCATTAATATGAAACATTTAGTATAGTAATAAATATAATATTTAAAGGATAAATTTGATATCAACTTGCTGAATAAAAACATTAAATTATGTTTGCTATTTTAATTTTAATAGCATTATTATCATAGAAAAATTAATTTTTATACAAAATATTAACATTGTAAAACTAATTTTTGGTTTAGAATAATATCACAAACTCCTTTAATTTATATAATCTTTCAAATAATAATATAAACATATCACAATTTTATAGTTTAAAACATTGACAATATTCTACTTTTTAAATATAATTTCTAATAAAAAGTATTATATTATTTCTGGTATTCAAATGAAGCTGACTGGAACTGGTACAAAGAGATGATAAATGGAATTTTTGTTTTATAATTCTTGCATTTGTTATTGATTTATGATTACTATAGAATGTGCTGATGTTTTGTAGAAAAATTCTATCTCTCTCTCTTTTATTTTTTCCCCCACACGTTCTCTAACTAAAACATTCAATTTAATGTAAACAACAACAAAAAATAATATAAATTTTAAAGTATTTTCCCAACGAGAATTCTATTAGGTTTTGCTTTCAAAATCATAGAAATAAGACATTGTAATGCTTGGGATTTATTGCAATAACCCTTGTATTTTTTAAAAATATATAAAAAAAAAAAAAAAAAAAACATTTTCAAATTATGCTAATAAAATAATAACCAATCATATGGAAATTAAAGCTTTCATATTTATTGATAAAAACTGGTAGTGGAGATGGTTCTTTTTATGTGCAATTTTAGTTAATGCAACTATCACTTAAAACAAGATATTTTAACATATGATGAGAATATATCTGAAACATCTAGTATTGATTTTCATGTAAATCATGAAGTCTTTTTTTTTAATTATATGCATCAAAATCCATACATTTCATGTTTTAAAAACTATATCTATTTTTATCAGTTAAAAAACTTAAAATTTTCACATTTAATGAATGGAAAAATAAGTAAATGCAATAAATACAAATGCACACAGATTTTTAATTTGTTTAACAATGATTAATATTGCCTAAAAATGTATTTCTGTGAGCACTGGAAAAAAAAAAAAAATTGAGCTACAATAATCATGAATATAAGTCACTTTTTAATAGTTTGTAAGATTTAAGTAAGAAAATTTTTTAATTATTTAAAAAAATGTGAACTTTATACTGTGTCTGAAAGTATAAAGCTCACATGCAAATTTTAAATTAAAGGAGTTTTTTCTGTTAATCAAAATTATTTTCTTCATGAATATAAATTTAAGATTTTTAAAATTGATTGATGATTTATTAAAATATGAGAAATTTTCACAAAATAGGATTGTTATAAAAATCAGAATCCAAATGTTTAAATATTTTATGTGTTATTGCAATAATGATAGTTAATTTAATACTTTTTGTAAAATTTTTTTTTATTTGAAATAGTTTAAAGAAACTATGCACAGTTTAAAAAAATGTAGAACTTACCTGCAGATATGGACGTTGAGCTTCAACTGGTATAGTAGTAGTAGTGGCAATTGGCACAGCAGTGGCAGAAAAAGTCATTGGAGTCGAATAGGTTGCTTGGAAAAAATTCGAGTAAGGTGTATTGCGAGGAGCTTGACTGTAATATAATGTTGCACTGGTTCCCCCAATGGGAATCGAGGCAGGTTGCACATGACGAGTGCGTTCAGCTTGAAAAGGTGGTACAAACATTCTCACACTATTGGCATCTAAATTTCTTGTGAGAACAGCAGGTGGTGAAACAATGGCCCCAGAATTTGAAAGGAATAATGGATAAGAGTTATTCCCAGCATTGTGAGGATTTTGAGACAGAGTACTGTTTATAGCATTTTGATTTTGAGACGTAACATGGCGGTTAATAGTTCCTTTTGATACAGCAGATGTAACTTCTGAAAGCCAGTTGAGATGTTCAGCACGAGGGTTTGAACTCCCAGTCATGACGTAGTTTTCTGCACCATTCATGGGCACAGCAAATGAGCTGCATTGGTAGTAAATAAAAAGAAGCAATGAGCAAGCTCACTTAAATCACTCTTCTTCTTCCAACGGGCTGCATGACAGTTAACAGAAATTGAAAGAAAATACTTGAAAGAAAAGTTTTAAAAGTTCAGGAACTTGGCAGTTAAGTAATCTGGATGAATAAAGAATCGGAAGTGTAAGCTGTATTTAATTCACTTGGCAGATGCATAACAATTTTCAATATAATGTTGATTTCAGAGTGACTTTCCAGCAGAATAATTTAAAATATGACACATCTAAAAATAAACAAAAAATTTAAGAAATTTATATAAACATATTCAAATTAAAAAAAAATAATAGTGAAATAAAGATTCATTCAAATGGCTTCAAAATTTTACTCAATAAAAGAATTTTAAATAAGTAAATTTTAATAAAATATTATCCACTCTTTAAATCTAAGACACAATTTTTTAAAAAAGTGGCTTATGTATTTTAAGCATTCTATTGAAATATATTTTTAATTCTGATTTTACATATAATTATTCTATTAATATCTAATTTATGGAAAAAAAAAAAATAAACAACTAATATTTTATCATTATCTATAAAAAACAACAAATGACAGCATTGAAGATCTACAGTTATATATCATACTTTATTGATGAATACATTATTATAAAAAGTTATAATTGCCATCATTGTTTATTGATTTAAAACAAAATAAGCAATTAGTTGAAAGTAAAATTAAAAAGATGATTTAAATTTCATTCCATAAAAAGACTGATTTCAATGGATCAAGTTATTGAATGATTAACAATATTGTATTTTCAAATAAATATAGATTTAATACTTTTTATCTGTTAAATGTAAAAATAGAAGCACTAGATGAGTAACTCTAGAACACTGCAGTATAATTAAGATATATTTCTTGTTATAAAATCTCACACCATAAAAAAATTCTCAGTATTTTAATTTGTTGGAGAGGCTATTACTCTCTTGAAAAATTGCAATTATTTATTTACATTAATTTGCATTAAAATATGAGCATTATTATTCTACAAAAACAGAAAAATGAAAAAAAATTTTGAAACCGTTATTTTTTACAATTCGTCTAAAAAAAAAAAATTAAAAATAAAAGTGAATACTCGTTCATGTGCTTTTATAAATGAACTTCATGTCAACATGGAGTTATAAAAAAACATTTTTTTTTTTTTTTGCATGTGTATTTAGTTAGCAAAAGGAAACTTTAAAAATAATAAAATAATATTATTACAAAATTAATACAGAAAAATAAATAAATGCAAGTCTGAATATTTATATTAGTAAATATCTACATCCTTTACTATGTTTGTCAAATAAGAATTTAAGTTGTATTAATTTAAAATTGAATAACTTTAGTAAACATAAATTCATGTGACAGATTCAAAAACTATATGCAAACTATGCACTCCATAAAAGACAATTTGCAAATGAACTTGCAGACCTTTCTATCACAAGAAATAAATTAAAAGCTAACAAAATCAAGTTTGTTTTACGACTAACGATTAACATAATTTATCGACTTTTAATCAAAATTTATTAGCTTGTTTTTTTTCTTCAGCAAACAACTGACATAAGATTGCACGAACATATTTAAAACAAATCAACATACACGCAAACATAAATTCAATTACAAGTTATTAATTTTATATGCACAGTCAACACTGCCCAAACACATCGCCAAAGTGAACACAAAAGTGAAACTTAGCAAGAATTAAAAAATGCACACGTGGGGGAAAGATACGGGAAAGCTTGTTTGCGAAACCCAAGAATGTGTGCAAGTGTGCGCCAACACAACTTTTAAGTTCCATATCAAAACAAAGCATATTACCCTTCCTCAGGCGTCGATTAGTGTTCACAAAATTAAACCAAATAGATTGCCAAGCCCCTCCGAGTTGAATGCAATGAAAATGTGACAGTTTCTGCTGGAGCTAATTGAGAGATTGTCATGAGCAGCGCATAGCAACATCTCCCAGGTCATGCACACACACAAGTCAGCAGCGGTTAAAACGCTTTTAAAATAGTCGCCTTCGGGCGGTATTGCAGACGGGTCTTCTCCTCGTTCCTTGGCAATTGTCCCATTGTAGTACTACTTCATCTACGCCAGAGATCCGGGGAAAAAGAAGAAAAAGCGTGCTGCTTTGGCTTTCCCCGCTGCTGCTACGACCATAATCCAATAACCCGGTTGCTGCTGCAACATTTTTTCCTTCCCTTTCGACTGGGGATGAAAAACAAAACAAAGAAAAAAAAAAAAAAAAAAAAACCGAAATTCCTTGCCCACTACACTATATCCACTATCCAGAAATGTTTCGAATTACAAACGTTTCAAACAGGTGCATGGTAGTGCCATCTGTTATTTACCATGTTAACTAACAATGAAACTGTGGTACTGGATGATTCGTTTTCTCAAGGGGAAAGAAAGGAAATGTTTTGATATAAATTTACAATTTTAACTTATTAGGGAAAAAACCATTATTTTTGTATGTTTATTGGGAAGAAATATTAGAAAAAATGTAAATATTTAACGAACAAACTTTAAACCTTTTTATAAATATTTAATAAGTATACTTCTAAGTGAACTTCCGTAAATATAATAATTTAATTAAATTTAAATAAATATACTTCGAAAGGGATTTTGAACGAAGATTCACATTTAAAAAATATAAATCGGAAATAACTTTAATTAAATGAAAGTTTAAAATATTGCATCCATTTTTTAATTAAAAAGAAAGTTTAAATTATTCGCAGTATATACGTACGAGACAATGAGATTTAAAAGCAAAAGAAATTATATTAAAATAATATTAAGTGAAAGTAAAAGTGGAATAGAATATTTATTCTTTCTACAGTGCTTTCAAAAGGGCAGTATAACAATATCAGCATTAAAATGTAACACATTTTTATAAGATTTCTATCGCTGCTTCATATTCTGAGAATGATTTTAAAAAGATTAATATTGCCATTTATTTTTAAAAAATCAAGAGTTTAAATTTTGAAGAATTATAATTTTAAAACCTGCATATTTTATTTGTTAAATATATAACTTATTTATAATTATAAATTTTAAATAAATAGATAATAATCAATTGGTGAATTTGTTGTTGAATCATTATTATTATTTGTTTATTTGCACACGTCAGTGTTCTAATCAACAAATAATTAAAAATATATTAACATTAAAGTGATATATAATTTGTTTTGCTCATTATTCATTATGTTATTCGTTCTGAAACAATTCTCGATTTTTAAATTCGTTCTTAATTATTATTGTTAGATTTATTCAAGAATTTCATTTATTTTTTTTTTAAAGGAAAACGAAAAGAACGTTTCATTCATAAACGAATTTTTCATTGCATTATTAAAATTAAATTTAATTTAAGCAAGCATTTTTGTTTTGAAAGAGATGCAATTAGGTTGCATAACCAGCATAAAAGTATCTATTTTTTTTTTTTATCATTTTAAACATGACATCTTGATTTTTCTTATTTTAATAACTTTCTAGGAGAGAGACATTTTTCGTTAACCTTGACTCAAATGCTGAGAAACACGATACTAAACTTTTAACAGAAACAATTTTTGATAGCTGGCAGCGAGAGCGAATGAATATCAAAAAAAAGTTATTAAGCATGGAGGAAAAAAAAAAAATAACGACTGATGCCAATGGAAAGAATGCATTTGAGACATTTCATTTAATTGATAAAAAAACTGGAGTGATACATTGCATTAAAAAAAAAAAAAAAACCATTCCATATAGCCATTTATCCCAACTGCAATTTCACACATTTTAACAAACTACCACAAGATCGAAGGTTATTTAAAACATTCGAAACATATTAAGCGCAGATATTAGCCGCCATATTACTTAAACAAAATTATCGCCTGCATTTATTGAATGTTGCGGCAAGTAACGGGCTTTTAGGGTATTACTCGCTGATATGTACTAGAAATAACCAAATATTTCAAATAAAAAAAAATTATTCTATGCCCAAATTTTACTCATTTATTTTTTGACCACATTTTTTTTTACATTCGTACTCTTCTTCGACATAATTTTTGATTCGAAGATATACGAAAAATGCTTATGCTAAGCCTCGTTTGAAAAAAAGAAAAAGAAAAGAAAAGTGAACCATTTTTTGAAGTTTAAAAACTTTCAAGGAGACGGGAATTAAATTACAAATTTTTGGTACATTTTTACGAATTGTAAAAGATTCAAATGATAAAAGAGAATTTAAAAAAAAAATTAGATTACTACGAAACGCAGTTGTTATATTTTTATAATAATGAGATTGCACACTTGCTCAAGTATTTTGCAAGCAATTATCCGTGATAATGTTAATGAATTTTCACTTGGAAAAAGATCAGTTTGTTTCAAAAGCAATACATGACCAGATTCTTAAGATAATAGTTCTATTATAATAATAATAATAGGAATTCGTATTTCAATTTATTTTCTTGTACTTTTAATTGTTTGGAATTTCATTAATTTGTTTTAAATATAGTGTTTATTATAGGATGTAGCGAATTAATTAATTATTATTTATTTATTTTTACTCGTCACCTAATGAAAAAATAAATATTCATTGCAAACGAGATGACCAATATTAGAAATATACATATCTTAGAGACACGAAAATTGTTCTATAAAGAGAATCGATAAAATTTGATTGCTCAACAATATTATCACTTCTTGCATCATGCAAAATTAGATGGCCGAGCAATCTGTTCTAAGAACGTTTCTAGACCAGGAAGGAAACCCTTCCCAATGACAGGATGATTCAGAAATAGTATTGGTCAGAGAGAAAGTGAAAATAAAGTAGTAGCAGCAGTATCGGTTTTAAGTGACATTAATCGAAAATTCATTAGAGCCATGCATTTCATTGCTTTTCCTTTAAGTTTATTATCAGCATTATTTCTAATGGCAAGAACTTGCAAACAAAGAAAAATACCAAAAAAAAAGAAGCAAAATAAAAACCAATATAGGCTCAGAATCTAATTCATGCATCCTATTCATAAAAGCTAATTCTTTTCGTGTTTATGAAAGCAATAATTATATATATATTATTTTAACAATGAAATTTACTTAATATTGGATTACAGTAACTAAAATTTGTAATAAACCTATATATTCCAAGGGTATTCGCCTAATGCGTCCATTTTGTTTTCACATATTGCAGTTTTGGAATAACCAACAGTTACCAACCACCCATTTTAATTCACTTCCTAAAATAGAATTGTTAGTTGAACATAGATTTACATAAATCTACGAAATCACGCAACATTGTCAATTGATCGCTAGTGCCTTCAATTTTAGTAATATAGTGTTGGTGATTCATAAATTTCTCTTTCTATTAGCTCAATAATTGTTCTAAAAATAGTATAAATATTGTTTTCGAGGGGGGAACTTCTTTCGAACAGGCTGGTATCTATTGGGAGGCAATTTTTTATTATTTTTTTATTTATTTATTTCAAAAGTAATTTTTGTGTCAGATTACAAACAGTAAAAAAAATTTTTAATTCAATTTAGAATCTTCACAAATACAACTAATTTGAACAATAACGTCATTAATGAAATTTAATGTAGCATAATATTGGTTATCAGAATATTTTGGTAACAAAGCAGGCAAGCACCCAGATTTTGTCTTGAGGGGGATGAGGTGTTGAATAAAATAAACTGTAACCGTTTATAAAAGCTTTTTAGGTCATGCTAAACTAGACGTAACAGAAAAGGTATCTGAAGTTAAAATCCTATATATTAATTATTTTATTAACACTATTTACATAACACTCATTTGATTCAAATGCATAAAAAAAGAGAACATTAAAATTAAGAAGTATCTCTTAGAAATAAAAGTTTAATTTCTACAAAAATTTACATTAACAAATCAAATTAAAATTCAGTCTTCTTTTCCCTTTTGCCATCTCACCGATTATGCATCGAGTATGTCAACTTCACTAGTTCGATGACTGTTTAATAAAACTAAACCAGGAAAATCAACAAGTTCAGGTGCAATAGTAAAACCGACAGTGTTAAGAAAAACATCGATTCATTCAAATACTTAATAAAAAAGCAATTAGGCCTGAGTGGGAAGTGGTCGTAACTGAACAAATACACATTTCATTTATGGGCTTGGTCGGCTGGAGCTAAGCCCGCCATCCTGCCCTGTTTACTGTGATGTTTTTTGTTTTTTTTTTCCCACCAATACAAAATATTATCTGTATAAAACTTTCATCTTTTTAATAAATGCTTCCACATATGTAACTGACGACTAAATAAAAAAATCAAATACTATTTATTGAAAATTTGCTTCAATTAGTCTTACTTTTAATCGATTTCATTTCATAGTTTCATCTAAGAATAAAAATTTTATTATTCCATCCCGTTATCAGCCATCGTACATTTCTTCTGAATAAATAAATTTTTTTTTTTACTCATTCAATTCTTTTTAATACTGCTATCTTTTTTTAGAATTTTACATTTTCAACCAATGGGTCCATCTGTGAAGCATATTCTACTTTTTGACAATCTACTCTGCCAATAATGGCTAACCACACTATCGAAGGGCATGGCAATGGAGCAAGCGATTGTCCTACGTGGTAAACTGTCCACTGCAAAGGGACCATTAAGGTGGGGCCTTCGAGAAAAGATTGCTAGTAGCAATCTGAAGCACTGAAGATTGACATCTGATTGTAAACATCAGATTGCTGTTATCCAATCTTCCTGTCCCTATTCTTGTGCCTTTGGCAGCCATTTATCATAAATGACCACTACACGTATAATATGGGCTATTTAAGAAATAAAGAATAGTACATTAAAACAAGTAATATATATAAAAAAATATTTAAGTCACTTCCTTCTCACTATATTGCAGAAAGTCCTTTATAAATAATTTTCATTCATTTTTTAAAGTTTATTTGCCGCCATCTATTGGTAGATATATGCAACTTAAATCTAAAAAAACCTACAATTAATTAATTAAATGTAATGAATGAATTAATATTTGAAAAACTGTATTCACATCCAGTGTCTACTACAAGTTCAAAAAAATGTATCTGAACTCGAGTGGATGAATAAAAAGTATTTTATGAACGATTGGAAATTTGAACAAGTTATATATAGTGAGCGTGTGAGCTAATAGAAGGAATTGAAAAAAAAGAATCTTAAATTTAAAGTTTAATGAAAAATTTTGGTCAATTAAATAATTTTATATATATATATATATATATATATATATATATATATATATATATATATATATATATATATATATATATATATATATATAAACACCTTAATAACTCTGTATTACTCTTACAAAATATCTCATAGGTAATAGAGAAATTTATTTTAAAAATAAATTTTAGAGTTTTCAAAGATGCTTTTTAGTTTAATGGTTTGTATTTTGCAAAATACTCGTATTAGATTGCAGATAAGAGAATTATTTTAAATATTAGAGCTTGATAAAATTGTTAAAGCTTTCAAGCATAATGCTTAATAAGCTCGTGTTTTAAAAAAAAAATATTGAAATAAATATATTTTTATTTAAAAATATGTGTAGCATGAAAGAAAAATCAAATTGTTGGATTTGATTTTGTCATGGAATTTATTACCGTAAAATTGACATTTAAGAACCAATTTAACTTCATCATAGAATCAATAGTGAAGAATTAACAGAGCGTCATACCGTGGGGAAAAAATTACAATACAATCAGCAATTTGTTCACAACAACGCCAAAATATTATGACTCAAAATACAGAAGAATACTATACATATACATGCATAAATAAGAAAAGCAATTTAAATAACGTTTATTTCGTACGTTTCATGCAAAAATCAATATTTGCAGCATCATTTACCATAACAAAAGGAAATTCTGCATAATTACGATTTCATTAGGGAAGAATTTTTTTCTTCCTTTAATAATACAATAACTTAACAAATATTATAAAAATGCAAATGCTGCTATTCCTGTTTATTTTCCTCCTTTTGTCAATGAGTAGATACATAACAGTATACAATGTATTGCATTATATTGCACAATTGTTTTTATGAGCTTTATCTTCCTAATGCGTATTCAGAATCCAATATTTATCATTCCACACTTATCATACTGTTTTTGGTGAAGATAAAATTCTGGAATTTGTTTCCAGATATTCCTTAAGCAATGAGAAACCAAACTTAATATTACATAAAAAAATTAACATTTAACATCATTTACACAATTAAGTTTCAGAACATAGAATTGATTGTTTGTAATTAGACGTTCTAAAAATTTGATTAATAAATTTTCTAAATTTTAACGGTATAAAGCAACGTGCTTTTTTTCCTATTTTTTTTAATTTGAGATTCTGAATAAATTTCAAAAACTTTAACGGAAAGTTTAGTATAGTAAAATTCAATCATAAAGAATAAAAATAATTTATTTATTCTCAAATATTAACGAAAACCAAAACTTGAAAACAAATGGTAAAACGAGAGGTAAATTAACGTATACATATTGTAAAATTACGTAGCAAATATGTATCGTAAAATATTTATATTTTAATTTCTCCGATCCTTTTGAATCTTTAAAATTGAACATTTTTAAAAATTGGGCAAAATACTAGAAAATATAAAACAAAATTTTTATTGTAATGTGAAACCGGCCTGCTAGAAAAATCGAAGCTGTTTGAAATAATTGATATTAGCATGGCTATTCTTTTTAAATTTAACAACACATCTTAATTCCTGAAAATACAAATACAAATACCAGAAAAGTAAAAAAAGTATAATTTATAGTTTTATATTTAAATGCGATATGACTATATTCATCACTAAAATGCAGAAGACAAATAATAATATAATAATAATGAAAAGTCTAGTAACCTTTTCTTTTTTGATACATTTTTATAAATTATCAAACTGTCAATTTTTGTTATAAACTACTTACCTATACGTAATTAAATTATATCATTTCGCAAAGTATCAATTTAAGCAAAGACTTACTAAGCGCCAAAAAATATTGAGACTACCTATATCAGATCAGTATCACAAAATGAATGTCATATTAATGCGAATTACATAATAATTGAATTCGAAGGGAAGATAATAATTAGCATACACGAAATAACAAATTACTTACTAGTGAAAAATCGAAATTTTCATTTCTGCCATTTCAAGAGTTCATATTAAAATGCTTATGCCAACAAGAATACATTCGACAAATTCTCATAAGGAGCAAAAATCAATAAGCATTGAACTATTATCAACTAATTTCATAAATATTTTGCAATTTTAACAGCATTCGAATTGTTGCTATCCTTGGCGAAAAAGATCTTCAGCGAAAACATTCGAATAAGAACATTTAATTCGAATAAGACTCAAGTTGGAACTGCTTATGTAACGATTAGATAAGAGAAAATTTGTTACTTTCTTTAATTCTATTTTGATAACTATGATTCATAAAAATCTGGGACATAACAGTTAAAAAAAAAAAAAAAAAATGCTATACCTGCGTGATATGTTTTTAAATGTAGCATTCCGAAGGCCAACTGTGAAGAATTTGGAATATGTAATGTTCGTCCTTCTCAAGGACGATATCAATAATCCTCCGTACCAGTTTGCGATATTCGCGCTGTTCTTTTTAAGAGACAGATAAGTCGTTCCGAATGTTTTGATGACAGTCGGAACGATTATGACTAACAAATGTTCGTGAGTTCTGAAAGAATATGAAAATAATAATAGAATGTGAGTTTGCCGACTGGGCGTGAAAACCAGTTTAATCAGGTTTATTTATCTTTTGTTTGAAGGAGTTCAGTTACTATGTAACTTAAGAATTCCTATTAAAGAGATTCTTACTATTATGTAGAAGAACAATGATTTTATGATAATGACCATCATCAATTTGAAGTTTGCTTTTAGTTAATCACGCTATTTCAGATTCTTCACATTTCTCATAAGAAAATAATTATTAAATTTCGAGATTTAAAGTTTTTTTTTTATTTGGAATTTGTTTCTGCGGAGCGCAGTTTGAATATTTTTGAGAATATGTAAGAAAATAATAATTCAAGAATTCTTTTACATTGATAAATGCTTTTTTTTTTCAATTCCTTCTATTAGCTCACACTCTCCCTATATATATCTTGTTCAAATTTTCAATCGTTCATAAAGTATTTTTATTCATCCACTCGAGTTCAAATACATTTTTTGAACTTGAAGCGGATGACACTGGATGTGAATACAGTTTTTTCAATATCAATTCAGTAATTAAATTTAATTAATTTTAGTTTTTTTAGATTTAAGTTGCATCTATCTACCAATAGATGGCGCCAGATAAACTTCAAAAAAAATGAAAATTATTTATAGAGGACTTCCTGCAATAGAGAGTGAAAAAAAAGTAGGAATTGACTTTAAGAATTTTTTTTTTATATTACTTGTTTTTGTTGTTGTTCGGTATGCAAGAAATTAGAGAGTTTTTGCATGATAGCTTTTTCTCCCTAACGCGCATGCTCATGGGAAATTATGTTTCCTATGAGCATGCGCGCTAGGGAGAAAAAAGCTAACGGACCTCCTACGGTAACTAACGTACGGTATGCAAAAACTCTCTATTATTTAACAGAACAGAATTAAGATAAAATACAAATTATAAAATATTTTGCTTGAAAGTTGTTGCGTACAAGTCTTATGTAGAGTTATATATATCATATAGAGTTATATTTAGTTGTTTTTAAATCTTTTAAAAAAAGTAAGGTTTTATAAATATTAAAATTAAAAAATTATGTATGTATATTAAAAGAGCCAAATTTTGAAAATTATATTTGAGATCCAATTCTAAAAAAATTTCAGTAAAAAAATGTTTTTTAAAATTAAAATGCATTGAAGAAAAATAAATAAATCGTAAAATAAAAATAAATAAATAAATAATACTAGATCGTAAAATAATCAAATAATACTAAAAATAAAAATACTACTACATCGCATACGCCAATACATTTGAATTTCTTGACGCACTCTTTAACTTGCATTGTGTGAATAGGCAAGAGCTCAATTATCGCTAACAGAGTAAACTATTTTGCTGTTTTGATAAAAAAGAAGCAGATCTGGATGTATTGAGAACTGTTTGACATCTTGAAATTCTCTCTCTTTTTTTTATTCCCCTGATATGACACGAATATGTAGCAAGTATCTCAAATTATGGCTGAAATGCATTATTACCTTGTTGCCCCTTTACAGTTTGGGAATGATGTGGGCGAGAAGATTCCAGGCATTTTTTTTTTTAAATTGGAGGAACGGTTCTATAGCAGGGATTTCTTCCGAGATTTGGAATGTCAAGGGCAAGTTAAAAATTATTGATTGGTGTACTATGTTTGCTGGTTTGATTGCTAAGAATGTCGTGTGTCTTGATTCCAAACTATGTGTGTTTTCAATGAAACATTTTTCTATTTTTATTTTATAGCATTCGTAAAAAAAAGCGTTTCATTTACGAATTAACTGTGTATGCTTACCTTAATCTTTATTTCATATAAACGGAAAAGATAAATAAATATGGCAGCAAATGGCTACAGAACAATACATAGGTTTGACAGAAATAAAGATACAAAATGTTTATTTGTAAATGCAAATACTACGCCTAATGATTCCAAAAAACATTAAAAGAAAATATCAAAAAACGTGCTTTGTTTTTTTTTCCAGTAGTCAAAAGCATTTTTTTTTTTTTCATGAATTATGCTTTTCCCTAATGTTCATTTGATTAATGTTTGTTAAATATTTATTAAATAATTCAGGATCATTCATTTCCAGTGGAATAAATCTTCATTAGAAAATTATGTTCATTGTCAGCATTTTAGTGAATTATTTTGAAATATTTCCATATTGAAAATAATTGCAATAATACGATAAATTTTCATTTTCTGCAGAAAATTACTGGAAAATTATGTTTATTGTTAGCATTTGAATAGCAAAACAAATAAGATATTTATAAATTACAGGACATGATATAATTCATAATATTTATTGTTTAAAGAAGTTTGGATGTATGCAGGAAAACGATTGAATACTGAAAACAGGTTGTGTAAAGGAAATTATAATATTAAGTCGCATTCGTAGCCTTAATATTGCGCTATTAAGAATGGGGGAAAAAAACAAACATGAATTAAAGGTGAATTTTCAACTCAATTTGAAGCTTGATACGACTTTTGGAATTTAAATATTTTCTGCTTTAATCTACAAGTGACGAAAACAAAACTGAATCTCTTGATTCAAGATCAGTGGTCATACAATCAGTTTGAAACATAGAAGAAAATATGAGTTTTCATCAAAGTCACTATTTACTCCAACTACTCCATTCTTTCCTGTAATTATAATCCAAATAAAAACAAGAAGTCCTGAATTTGGATAAAGTTATGAAAAACGTCACTTTAATGTGTCACACAGGTAGACCCAGAAAATGAATTGTAATTTTTACTGCAAATGTTATAATTGCACAATTATAGATTATTACCTTTTATGTAACATTTATTATTTTTCCGTTTTCTTCTCGGTTGGCAATTATCTGTCTAACTTTTGGTGCGGAAATATCCGCAGTTTCCTTGGCAGTGGGAAACCTTAGATCTAAAATACATTCTTTTTCAAAAGCACTTATTCTGACGGATTCTAGATCCGCCATTGAAGTAATTGCTTTACAAAGACAGTCTAAGTCTGAAATTGCAACCAAAATAAGACAAGATGTCAAGTTCCTTAATGAAAATGGTAAATTCATCATTTTCCGGTGGATTCCACCACATAATGGAATTGATGGGAACGAAAGGGCAAATCTTCTGGCAAAAAAAAAAAGGAACTGAAAAAGTTCCTGGACAGTATCCTATCCCTCTTGACTCTTTTAGAAGAACTATACAGGACAAAAATTAAGTCATCGTATATTAGTGAAGTATTATCTAACACCAAAGAAAAGTCTTGGAGACATTCGAGGATGACTGGAAAAATTTAAGTGGAAAAACTCGCAAAGAGGCTGTTGCTAATTTTAGATTTAGAAATTGACACGACTGCCTGGTCGAACCTACGACTCTGATATACATGTTTTATGTTAGACAGAGAAAATGAATAAGGCCCATTTACTTTTTGGCCAGGACTGGACTCTAACTTACAACAGAATGATGATTTGTTTACTATTTATTGGAGGGCTAGAAAAGCATGTCCTGATGACACGGACTTTTATTAAGGTGCTTCTAGACTCTTATTTTTTTATCCTTAGAACATTTTTGTTTTTAACTGTTTTCAAGACCTTTTGGCCATTTTTATTAAGAATACCTGGTATTTTCCCTTTGTGATTTTGATTTGTTTATATGGTTTTTTTTTTTGTTTCGATTGTAAGTGGCCAAATTTGTATAGATTGAATTTCAATAAAACCATAGGAAACAGCAACATTTCATGTGATAGAATTAATCCGTTTTTTTTTTTTTACTTGCGAAATTTTTTGTATGATAAAATATGCATTTATTATGAACATGCAAATAATTTTTCATCCGTCAACTGTTACTGCAGTTATTGTTTTCTATTATTATAAATTTCTAATGAACGACTCTATAATTCATAATATTATATGTAATTATTAACCGGGGATAAAAAAAATATAATAGAGTGGTAATAACATTGATTAATCTTTTATTCCCATTATCTTATGGCTTGTAATTTCTTATATGAGGCAATGTCAATTATTCATACACATTTTTATTCTATTAAAAGAAATTTTATTAAATTATTTGAAGGTTATGTTGATTAAAAAGATTACAATACAATGCTTATAGGAGGAAAAAAAAAGCATGACAATAGCCTATTCCTGAATGCTTCGAAAATGAATACCAGAGCTAATAACATGTTTTAAAGAAAGAAGATGAGAGTATGCGATGTCTGCGAACTTCATCAGATCATTAATTACCCGAAAGCGAATCAATAATAATAGGGATGGCCAGTCAATAATGACATAAAAACTATGAATTGAGTTGCTTCTTCTTGTGAGAAAAAGTTCCAGAAGGAACATAATGAAATGAATGAATGTCACTGAGTTATAAAATGACAGCTTAGATGATTTATAATGAAAAAAAATACATGTAAGTCAGAGATTTCTTAGGCATAGGACAAATGAATAATATTTCGATTACAACATCACGAAAAAGAACTTATATAAAACTATATTTATTCGCCACTTGTTTCAAATGAAACAAGTGGCGAAAAAAATAAAATTAAATTAAATTAAATTAGAAATTAGATTAAATTAAATTAATTAAAAATTAAATTAGAAAAATAAAACTTTCTGAATGAACTTGTTTCAAATGAAACAAGTTCATTCAGAAAAAGTTTTATTTTTCTAATTTAATGCATTGGAAACATTCAGTTAGTTTATATCACTATTAGTTAGTATATCCAGTTACTACTGTTAGTATATCCAGTTAGTAAGTATCAAACATTACAACAACAGAATATTTATATATTGACTATAAGGATATGTAGCATAAAAACTTATACAAAGATTAAAAATGTAATTTAATTTATTTTTAAACTAAGCTAATTATTTTTAAAATAATAAATTTGCAATACACTTTTAACAATCACTACATCATCTAATATATAATGTATTTTAGATTTAGAAGTATAACTTTTAATATTTTTAAAGAAGAAATACAACAATAACTTTTAGTATCTGCATTATGAGCTCAAGAAAAAGATTGAAACCAAATTTTTCACATTTACAGGTTAAAACGTACAAACAAATTTACTTCGAATTTTAAAAACAATAAATAAATAGCAATAGGCTAGGTAGATATGTAGTGTTACCCATCAAATTTGGTATTTAATTTAAGAACAAAACACATAACAGCAATCTTAAAAAATAATAAACTATAGAATTTCAAACGACTTTTTTTTTTTTTTTTTTTTTTGAAAAATCTCATATTCACTCTGACATAAAATTGTCTTTGCTTTCACCAGACAATATTTTAGAACAATTTTACATTCTTTTTTCTTTTTTTACTAAATCCTTCTCTAAATTCTCCTGTAGGTCCCGGTCTGTTTAGTCCTCATGTGCACACGATGGCCGTAGAGCGACAAACCAAACCAATCTTTAAATTCTCTTCTTATTTAACAATTACTCGATTATTTTGTAAATAAATATTATGCATAAAAAAGCTCGTGAAAGAAATCTGTAAAAAATATATATAAGCTCGTGAAAGAAATCTGTAAAAAATATATATAAGCTCGTGAAAGAAATTTAAAAAAAAAAAAAATTACAGATTTCGGTGAAAATGTCCAATATGAAAGTAGTGAAGGGCACAAAAAACTTTATCCTTATATTTTAAGGTTAATCCAAATGTAGTATGACAATTATTTTAAGGTTTATCGAAGAAATATATATATATATATATATATATATATAACTACGAATTCTGATATTCATTCTAAACTTAACATCAATTATATTACAACAATATTCTGCCATTACTTTCACTTTCGCCCCTTGCCTCCCCCGCCAAACGATTAAAAAAGCAAAGGGTGACCTTAATGGGTCACGTAATACGAGTTCTTAAAAAATGATACGGGGAAAAAAAAGAATCTTGCTCAAAAATAGAGAACTTCAAAAGTGTCTCGATTTCACTTAGTTCAGCAATGCAAAAGGAATCCACAAATATTGCGAATATAAGCGAAACTTAATAAAATTCAGCAATTCGTTTAGCATTTTCACGAAAAAGTTATTTGATTTTTCATGCATGTATTTCTAACTCTTTGGCACTGTGAATTTCTCTTTTATACTTCAAATCATAAAACTGCTTTTCTAAATATCGAAATTGTACAGGCAGAGATATATTCTTTGAGGTTGCTTTGTACTTGTTAACATAATCTAAACACCGTACTTCGTTACATTACAGAACACTGAACATTATAAAAGTGAACAAAACTTAAATGAGCATCGTTACATTACAAAAGCAAGTGAAATCCAAAACACTTTTGAAGTCTTCTGTTTTAGAACAGGATTGTTCAAGTAATTGCTTGCAAACATAATTTTCCTAATAGATCAGATATATGAAATGGTACATTGCTGGTAGATGATGTAATATAGTAGTTCCTTGTTATAACATTCAAACAATTCGCACGTTTCCTCTTTTTGAGTTTGACAGCAAAATGTGTCTGATCATTCATGCTGAACAGGTAAGATTTATTATCTATTTTTAATTTTGTTAATCAGAGTTGTCATTTTTTTTTTTTTTTTTTCAAATAACAAATTTAATAATTTTGAATTTTCCTTTAAAAACAATTTTATGTTAGAGTAGTGATTTTTAGGATTTAAGCCGTATTCACACCAAGGAGTTAGTGTCCACCCATTATAAGCCTCAGCTGTCGCGCATTGAGGACTTCACTTCACGCCTCGTAGCTTATTGCCTTGATGCGGTTTTATTAAGTGGTATTAGGTTCACTAGGTGGTTTTAGGGTACGATTCATTAGGTTTCTTTAAACAAATTTTGCGGCTCATGAAACTTTTAAAATTAAAAACTAAATTAAAATGTTACCAATTAAAGCCAAACACCCACAGTATTACCAGCAACATTTAGAAAAGAAAATTTCATCAAGAAACAAAACGGAGAACGACGTCATTGGCCCAAAATTTTGACCGTTCGCGGTCCCTTAGATCCCCTTCCCCCTCTCCCCAATTTGAGAACCACCCGCCTCGCGGTCCAGTAGAAATATGTGCAGCAAACATGCAACAGGGCTGAGGTTCGAAATCCGTTGCCAGTATTGTTATAACTGATTTGATAGTGATTGCAAATGATATGTGTAAATCATCACGGATCGATAGCCAGGCTGTAGGGTAAGAGTTTTTGGTCTTCTTGGTAAATGTGGGGCAGTTACCCCAAAAAAATCCTCCTGGAAGGCACTTTCCTCTCCTTCTTTCCTGACGTACGGGGATGAGGTATGGAGAAAAGAAAAAATTTGAGAATATAAGAAATCAAGTCGGTTGTATAAAATTCCCCCTCCCTCCTAAGTGATCACTGTTGTAGGTTGAACACGTTTTTTTGGAATTATATCAGAATTGTTATTATTATTATGTTTCATCGATGTTTTTTTTTTTTTACAATAAAATTTTTACAAAGTATCATATATGTCGAAACAAGTAATATAAAAAAAAAAAAATTTTTAAGTCAATTCCTGCTGTTTTTTTTCACTCTATTGCAGAAAGTCCTTTATAAATAATTTTCATTCATTCATTTTTTTTTTTTTTTAAGTTTATGTGACGCCATCTATGGGTAGATATATGCAACTTAAATCTAAAAAAACTAAAGTGGATGAATTAATATTTTAAAAAACTGTATTATCATCCACTACAAGTTAAAAAAAAAAAATGCATTTGAATTGAGTGGATGAGTAAAAAGTATTTTATGAACGATTGAAAATGTGAACAAGATATATAGAGGGAGAGTGAGCTAATAGAAGGAACTGAAAAAAAAGGAGAACGATCTACATGTGATAAATAATATAAATAAACATCTTTCATGAAACATTTCCTAATTTTTTATCATCGAATACTATTTCTTAAAATAAAAGTGTGTGACAATAACCGACATTCAATAAAAGTCACAAGGCCATGCTTCTTATAAATACCCGTTCACAACTAAATCGGAGCATTCACTTTAACCGCAAAAAACGGATACAAATACGGAACGGGCTTCCGCGATGCAATTTCCCTTCCAGAGACGCTTTTCTTCTGAATAATATTCCTCCTCCATTGTTGCCAGAACGGTGAAATTTCCAGAAAGAAATATCTGAACTGTGCTGATTCGTATTTAACATCGGGAGGTATGCGAACGTTCCAGAGAACAGTTGACACAAAAGAATGAGAAAATCGTATATTTGTAGGAATCTCGAACGAGAATATATCTTTTTGGGGAGGGGGTTTGGAACCGAACAATGACTAATAAGCCGTGTCGTGTGTTGAGGAATGAATCACACTTTTACCGGAAAGAAAAGAAAACTTTTACCGGAAAGAGGAACAATTCCCACTTGATATACGTCCCAAATAGGGATTGCAAATATCGAACCAAAAGTTCAATACCGGTATTGGGTATTTTTAGATCTTAATACCGGGATACCGGTTTTAATACCGGTAGTAGAAATTTTAGAAAAAGAAAGAAAACACAGGTTTTTTTTTTTTTTTGTTTTATTTGCCAGTTTTATCAGAAATTGTAAATATCACAAAAAATTTGTAACTTATAAATTATAACAGTATATAAAGAATCACAAAAAGTAAAGGAACATCTTATTTATCTAAATCACAAAAAAAAAAAAAATATATAAATATCCCTGTGGTACTATTACAAATTTTTGAAAAATGATACTAAAAACATAATGCATCAATTGTACTATCATTAAGCCTGGAACGTAATTTTGTGCAAAAATGACCAGCTGTCGAAACCGCTCTTTTTCAGCATCTATGCTAGTTGTTGATACTGTTAGCAATGCGCGATATACTTCTTCCAAGTATTTACCTCTAAATCCCTCCTCTTCAAATAAATGTATTTCTCGTCGGATTGTTTTGGACATAGCTGATTTCTGTATTGTATTTTGGTTTGTTGAAATTTTTTTAGTTATCGCCAATTCTAATTTTTGTTCAAGAGACAATTCCTCTTCACTATCAACATTAGTGTCGTTATAATCTTCGATAACTGTACCGAATTCTTTTGAATGTGGATAGGTTCTGAATTCTGAATAAGAATATACAGATAAGAATAAGAATTTCACAAATAAGAATTCACAGATAAGAATTCTAAATTTCTAGTAAATACCGAAAAACCGGTATTACAAAAACTGTACAAATGACTCAAAAATACCGGTATTCGGTATCCCGGTATTGCTAGTCCCGAAAAAGGATCCCTAGTCCCGAAAAGGATGGAACGTCACAAACTTCACAGAGAAGTATCATCCACAACAAGAAGCAGTCAAACAAGCATTGTCTGGAATGACCAGACATTTCTGAAATGACCCGAGAAAATGGTTGAGGACAGATTTTTAATAAATGTAAATTGGATGCTCCTCGATCAATTAATTTTGGTAAACTTTAATGAATGCGTGTATTCTCATCTAAGCTGCTTTTGTATTCGTATTTTAGTACTAAGCAATGTTTAAATTATTTTATATAATCCTAACTCCACTAGGATTTTTTTTTTTTATGGGAAGATATTTGTTCGTTTCCCCTTATATGGCACAAATTCGTTTGGCATCACTCAAGTATATGAAACTGATGATTAACGATGTGCATCACTATAGTAGAGAGATATCTGAACTGTGCCGGTTCGTATTTAACACCAGGAGGTATGCGAACGTTCCAGAGAACAGTTGACACAAAAGAATGAGAAAATCGCATATTTGTAGGAATCTTGAACGAGAATATATATCTTTTGGAGGGATTTTGGAACTGAACAATGACTAATAAGCCTGCTGAGGAATGAATCACACTTTTTACCGGAAAGAAAAAGAAACCTCGTGGATTATTACCTCATCTTCAGCAATAGCTTTATCACGCACGCGGGATTATTCATCCCATCTGGCACTTTTTTGTTTCTTGCGGTTGCGGTTTCACGCTCTTGTGACTCCTGTCACGCTTGTTTGTTTTTTATTTTATTTTTCTTCCACTTGCCTTTTCAGTATCCATCGGGATTTATTTGTTTTCGAGAGAGTACAATGTCTCAAATGACCTTAACTCTGACAGAGTATCCGGGACTTGAACCAAATTGCTCTTGCAGTTTTTATTAAAAAAAACACACGAATCGGTTGGTTCCGTTACTCGTACTAAATGATACATTCAATCCAGGAGTTGGTATAAAAACACTCTTATAAAAAATAATGTTAACTTTTCCAACATTTTGATAATGAATGCTTACATTCAATTCAACTGTATCCTTCAATCATACAACCACTAGCAGATACAAAAACTGTTTTAACAGCTAAGTGATGAGGAGACTTTCCTAAGCATTGAGGCTTATAAAAGCTATCTCGGATCCCCAAAGAAAGATCTTGTGCAAATCATTCTACTATTATATATATATATATATATATATATTAAAGATCTAATGCATTACAAGTAAAGTATCTAGTAATTAAAATCTACACTTTTTCCCCCTTCTTCAGGAGTTCTATAATAATTTGCTACCTGCTAATTTAGCACCATTATTTTCACAGGCCCTCCTTTTTTTTTTTTTTTTTTTCCTTCTCTTTTGTGGAGCTCGTGGCCAATTGACTGGTGTTCTGTACCACAGTTTTTCGGGTTCGAGTCCCGGCGGTGACATGGATGTTTGCAGTGGTTCGGAAACCATTTTAAACCATGTGTGCCGTTCTAATAGGAATGCTGGGTACAACCTTACCACTTAAAAAAATCTCCCGTCTCGAAATCTGCCGATCGGCAGACGGTCCACTACTGGGCCATTGAAGAATGAGAGATGTTTTTTTTGAAGCAATTTACAGTATAAGGATGGATTTTGTAATAGTACAAGTGTAAATAGTAAACTTTTAAAGTCATCAAAAGCATTGTGTGAATCTAAATTTATTATTATTATTTGCACAGAAATGCGAGTTTAGTATTGAATTTATTTCGGAAATTTTCAAAATCCAATCGTAGTTCATACAATTACGGTCGAAAAAAAAAGCTCGACTCAGGGAGTTAGAAAATTCCACTTCTGGCTAAATCTATGCACTTGGTCACTCTGCGTCTGCTCCGGAACACATCTCACTTTGATACACGTCCTGAAAGGAACGGATGTCAAACTTCGCAGAGAAGCATCCTCCACAACAAGAAGCAGTCAAACAAGCATTGTCTGGAATGACCGGACATTTCTGAAATGTCCCCGAGGGAAGCAATGCTCTTTGGAACAGATTTTTAATAAATGTCAAATTGGATAGTCCTCTATCAAAAGAAAAGAGAAAATTTAATTTGGTAAACTTTGACTTATGCGTGTATCTCATCTAACTGCTTTTGTATTCATGTATTCGTGTTTTAGTACTAAGCAATGTTGACATTATTTCATACAATCCTTATACTATGTCAACAATACTAGGATTTTTTTTTTTTTTTTTTATGGGGAAGAGATTAGTTCTTTTACCCTCTATGTTAAAAGATGAATCCTTTTTCCTTTAGAAGGGACACATTCGTTTGGCATGATTTCCAATTACATGAAACTGATGATTAAGGACGTGTATCACTAGAGTAGATGAAATATTTATGATAAAAGTTCAAGCCACTGATTCAGCTAAATGAATCCAAAAGGAAAAAGTTGAACACTTATTACAGATTTTTGGTACACTACAGAGATGCTAATTTCTCACGATATATCTGCCAATTTGATATGCACCGTTAACATTTTCATTGTCGATCTCACGCTTGCGCGTGGCATCAACGCTAAAAAAAAAAAAAACACCCATCGCGTGGTATGGAGTCGCGCGTTTGCGCGGGAAGAACTGCGCGTGAACATTTTGTCTCCGCTTCAAATGGCATTCTGTTGTGTATGCCTGCAGGTATTGGCGTGTAGTAACTGCGCGAATAGAGTTATTGATTGGTTTTGTCGCTCTACGGTCGTGCACAGGAGGACTAAACAACCGGGACATACAGTTTAACGTGGTTCGAACCACTCACAAACATCCATGCCACTGCCAGGATTCGAACCTGAAGCCTATGGTACCAAAAAAAAAAAAAAAAAAAAATTGTTTTTCTATCCATCCAGCGACGTCGGATGATAACATTTCGACGTCGGATAAAGTAAAAAACCGTTACGGCCTGATGGCCGATTGGCCAGCGCCTTTAAAAGCACAGGCTTTAGTTTCGAATCCTGGTGGTGGCATGAATGAATGTTAGAGTTTCGGAATCCCATTAAACTGTAGGTCTGTCTAATTAGCCTAAAGTAGACCGTGCAATGGCAAACCATACTAAAAGTAACAGTTATTTACAGTTTCGTTAATTGGAGTTGGCCGCTATTTCTCGCCAACCTAGTTAATTAATAGTCCCGTTAATATTTGCGCGAGACTAATGCATCTTACAACAGTTACATTGTATATTGCCTTAAACGTCTAGAGGACATAGTGTTCGGAAACATTATAACTGAAGAAACAACTCAGATTATTCAATGGACACAAGCTATAAATATGAGAATGCGTGTAGTAAAATATCACAGGCCATTAATTCTGCAATGTGAAATTTTACTTTCAGAAAAAGAGCACATCGGCGCGGAACATTGTTAAGTTTTAAAATAGGGATGTCGAAAGAAGAAATAAAAAGTTCTTTTGTGTTTACTTTTCCAACACTGCCTCAAATGAGCTCGTCTTGAGAAAATTGCATCCTACTAGCATCTAATAAATAGCATGTAAAATAGTATCCTACATCGTAACAACTAAAAGGATTTTTGAATGTAAAACAAGGATTAGACAGTCGTAATCTTTTATTTACGATTAGTTTTACAAGCTATAACCAGAGGTTACGACTGCAGTGACGTTGTTAAGGGAAACAATGCAATAGAAGAAAAGTCACGAATACTTATACTGGAATTTTTGTAGTTTTAACAGTAACATTAGTAGATTGAAATTGATATTGGTAGCGGAAGTTGTTTCAATTAGTTTAAAGTAAATCAGGCAGTTTAAAGCAGTTATTAGTTTAAAGCAAAACAGTAGTAGGCTGAAAGTAGGAGTTTCGCATTATTTTTTTAATTTTTAATTCATTATATTACAATAAAAAATATCTAAACTTGATGACAGTTATATTTTTAATTTTCGACACATTTCATCTTTGATGTAAATATATCATCCGGAAGTTGTTTTAGCATTAAAGTGAGCAATTTTTAATTACTCTGCAAAGTATGCAATCAAAGGAAGTTAATTTGAAGAAAAAAATAAAATAAAATAAATGAAAGTATAAATAGTTAAAAAACTGGAAAAAAACTTTTAAATTACCATGATAGTTATACTATCATGGTAATTTAAAAAGTTTTTTTTTTCCAGTTTTTCGTTATTGCACAACTCATAAGCATCTGTCTTTGCTTAAATAGTAAAGCAAATGTGAAACAATAAAAAAAAAAAAAAAAAAAAAAAAAAAATTTTAAAGTCAGTTCCTACTTTTTTTTTTTTTTTCCACTGTATTGCAGAAAGTCCTTTATAAATAATTTTCATTCATTTTTTAAGTTTATCTGGCGCCCTCTATTCTTAGGTACATGCAACTTAAATCTAAAAAAAAAATTAAAAATTAATTAGTTAAATTTAATTGCTGAATTAATATTTGAAAAACTGTATTCACATCCAGTGTCATCCACTAAAAGTTCAAACAAAAATGTATCTGAACTTGAGTGGATGAATAGAAGAAGTATTTTATGAACGATTGAAAATTTGAACAAGATATATATATATATATAGGGAGAGAGTGAGCTAATAGAAGGAATTGAAATAAATAAATAAAATAAAAAATTTGAAAGTTTTTCTTTAATGCACATCTCTTAAGCATCTTGCATATCGCATAAGTCTTGGCTTAAATAGTAAAGCAAATGTGAAAGAAAAAAAAGATCAAAATTTTACTTTAATAATCTATAAAATTAATATTTTTGATTTTCAAATAATAATAATAATGCAAATAAAAAATAATGTAAGTTAAAAATCGAAATAATAATATTGTAAATTAAAAATTTTTGAAATATTTAAAAGAAAAGGAAATTAGAATAAAACATTGAAAGCATAAAAAATAATAATAAAACGATAAAATATTTTTCTTGCATAAAGAACAAATAAAACGATAAAAAGACTTAATTACATAAAGCTGTTCTCATTGCATTAATTTTTGTTATTCAATACGTTACGATATTGCTTTTAGCGAGCTTCAAAAGGTTTCTGAAGACAGCTGCTCTTAATATTGCAACTGTCAAGTCGAGAAGGACAGAGAGGGGGAAAGAAGAATCGAACAAAGGCATCGATTCTTGAAATCCTACTATGAAGAAGAAGGAGGAAATCCTGCACGCAGAGAGAGATGAGACGTTGGGGGAACAAAAGAAGGCTTTATTTTCTGACGTAGAACAGAACATTGTTGTTGGAACAGAAATTACTTTGAACTGCAGAAACGGCCTCAGAATACTCAAGGTCGCCGCCGTCTCTCTGTTTTGACTGTAGTAGCATTTTTGCCTCGTGCAGTTGTAACGCCGTTTTTTCGTTCCTTTCGAACACGAGCGAATTTCTGGCTTGTAAAATCGTTTGGTGGTTTAAATGTCAGGATGGAATACTTTTCTTCCGCGATTAATTAAAATCAGCGCGCTAATAGACTTCATGTTAAAAGATTTTTGCCCATAAAATTATGGGTATCGTTTTGCTCAAAGGGATTTTGTCCTTAATCATTTTTTTTTTTTATTGTTTCCTTCGCCAGATAAAACTTTTTTATTCGTTTATTTTTTTTTTTTTCAAATTTCTTTCACGAGCTAATACTATTTGTTTATTTAAATTTCTTTCACGCGCTAGTACTATTTGTTTATTTAAATTTCTTTCACGTGCTAATAGTCAAATAATATAAAATTGTTCTAAAAGATTGTCTTTGCTTTCGCAAAAACAATGTCATTTCAAACGAAAGTGAGATTTTTGAGAAAATAGAATCGTTTGGAATTCAGAAATTACTTTAGTTAAGAATAAAGGCATTCGTGAAACGTGATGCGTTTTTATTCGTACATTAAATTCTAAGAGGTAATGGTAAAGAGATAATGGTGGAATAGTAACAGTTAATGGTTTTTTCCACCTAATATAGCGACAGTTAATCTTTATGCCATAAGCAAAAAAGCTGCACCGCTGTTACTCGTTTAGCTCGTAGTACTCGTATAGCGTGAAGATATGCTGCGGAAGTGAGTAACTCTACAGCCGCAAAGCGCTACGATCATTTTAAGATGGGGCCTATGGTTTAAAAAGTGGAATCCGAACCACTACAAACACCCATGGCACCGCCGGGACTCGAGCCCGAAACTTGTGGTACCAGAGCGCTAGTCACTCGGCCATTAGCTCCCTACGTAGATAATAGTGAAATAGTAATGTTTAATAAAAACAATTAAACACTATATCGGACCAGCCGATTCTATTGAGATTTCATTTTTAAAGCGGTACTGGTGTAATAGTAAGTGACTGTTTTATTTTAATAGGAGTATATTTATTTTAATAGGAGTGTTAATAGTTAATTTTAAAATGATGGTGCTTTATAGTAATGTAAAATAAAAAGCGTATAAGAAATTTGAGACTGTATTCATTTGATATACATTAAGAATCTTGAGAAATTATTTGTTCTTTTCTTTCTGTTTTGCTGCTATAGCTGGTGTCTTTTTTTAAACTAAGATTTGCACTATTTTTTAATTCTATAATCAATCGTGTTCTCAGGCTATAGTTACAGAATATTCCAGAACGAAGGTGTTGCAAAGTTAACAAATCCTTACATTCTCAAAACACTATTTTTTTTTTTTTTAATCCTACACATTGTTACAGTAAGGCTATCGATCGACTTAACTCTAACAACTTAGGGTGTGGTATGGTTTAAATAACTCGGGTCGGACATAAATCAGGTTTTAATCCTGTTAGTTAAAAGAAAATTTGTTTCTGGGCTTAACAACTTCATTAGCATAAAAGAAAGGAAGTGTTGAACCATTTTAATCGGTCAGAAATAAACTCGTTTCGTAAACTGCCTGCTTTTCGACTCTTTTTTATTATTATTATTATTATTATTATTATTATTATTGAGAATTCCAAAATAATACGAAAATATAAGAGAGATGTTTAATTCAATGTTACTTCTAAAATAAAATTGACGAATTGTTATGTATAATTAAATGCGAGCTAAACAATCCAGTTTTGCCTGCGTCCTTCAAGTATTGGTTAACAAAAGAATTTTTTTAAAGCTTCCACAGTGAACAATCGACCCGTTAGACACACTAACTACAGAAGCTTTAAACGCGTGATGGTGATTTCAAATTTCGATAGCTCAAGAAAATGAAACAAGCAAACCCATTAATTCACAAGCATTTTTGATTGTGCTTTTCTTTTTTGGAAAAGTTCAATTTCTTATAAATTGAATCAGAAAGGATAAATAACATTCAGTACTGATTTTACAAAACTTGTTAATATTAAGTTCGGTGCCACACGTTTCGGGTTCGAGTCCCAGCGGTTGTCATGGATGTTTGCATTGGTTCGGAATCCGCTTTGAACCGTAGGTCCCAATCTAATATGGGAGTAGGGCTGACAACCCTACCCCTAAGAAAATGACATCTCCTGTCTCGAAATCTGTCAGCAGGTAGACGGCTTTGGCCCACCATGGGGCTGTTACGCCATTGATGATGATAATATTGACTGAGAATAGAGGGAAAAATTTAGCGTAACATGAGATAAGAATAATCATATTTAATAATTCAGAATATTAATTGTTGTTTATGAACGAGAGGTTTGGTTTGGTTCGTCACTCTGCGGTCATCTTGTGCACACTTTAGGCTAAATAGACCGGGACCTACAGTTTAACGTGAATTCCGAACCACTCACAAACATCCATGCCACCGCCAGGATTCGAACCTGAAGTCTCTGCTACCAAAGGCAGAGCGCCAGCCAATTGGCCATCAGGCCTCCAAACCAAGGAAGGAGATGGCTACAAATAACAAATCATTGCTACAAATAAAAACATAACTATAAATAAGGAAATTACTAAAAATGTGAACTAATTTTTAATAACCAAGACCTATTAGTATGATTCAAGAATTGAATTCTCCCTTATCTCAACATGAGCAATAATTTTCTCTCTTTCGGATTAATAAAGAATTATTGCTTTTCAATCTGCAAGCCAAGATCCGAATTCTTCACATCACACTCTACTAATGAGAAAGTAATTTTTTTTTCTTTCGGGGCATATCAAATTTGGGTTATTTTATATAAAAATAAAATCAAATCATAGGTCAAAATAACATATTTTTAGGAGCTTTGGGAAATGTGATATTACATTATGGATTTTTTTTTTTTTTTTTTTTTTAATTAAAACCCAGGCATTCATTACATTCGGGACATTTCATTGGTATATTATTTTTGCAGCAATAAATGAAATTTTTATAATTAAGTTATTGCATTTCAAAACACAGATTGATTGCAAGTTTTTTTTTTTTTTTTTTTTTTTTTTTAATGCTAGCTTGAAGATTAACGCAAAGAAATTCGAAAAACAGCAATCGTATCAGTAAAAGTTATCATTGTTTGTACTGTGAATGAGTTTCATAAACATGCAAGATGAAAAATACTTGACATGCCTTCCCTGTCATTTTAAAGGTGGATTCACAGCAGATACTAAAATCTCAAGACGCATAACGTCATCAGCTGTCTTTCTGTCCCACAATAGCTTTCAGTTTAAATTTCCTCCAACTTCTCGATGGCTGAGTTTTGCACAACACTTCTTCAAAAATGGAGCATAAGACTCTGTCGTAAACAGTGTAAGGAAAAACAAAATGTTCTTTTCATTGCAATAGTTCAGTTCTAGATGGGGAATCCATCTTAAAAGTGTGACGGTAGATGCAGCTGGTAAGGTTTGGGTTGTCACTCTACGATTATCTTGTGCACACGAGGGATAAACAGACCGGAACCTACAGTTTAAACTGGATTCCGAACTCGTCACAAACAACCATGCCACCGGCAGGATTCGAATCTGAAGCCTGTGATACCAAAGGCTAGAGCGCTAGCTACTTGGCCATCAGGTCGCGCAGCTGGTAGGAGAACAGCTTTTGAATACTATTGGTTTGAATTCTACGATGTGAGATTTTAGTATCCGGTGGTAACCCACCTTATACTAAACCGAATGATAATCTCTTGCAAAGGATCAACAAAGATTTATGGAACAAATGTTGAAGAAAAATAATATTTTTCCGAATACATGTCATTTCAGTGAAAACAATCTGCTATCATATACTACTAATGTGGGGCCTGAATGGCCGAGTAGCTAGCGGTACCGGTACCACAGGTTTCGGGTTCGAGTCCCGGCGGTGCCATGGATGTTTGTAGTGGTTCGGAATCCACTTTAAACCGTAGGTCCCTGTCTAACATGATGATAGGGAGTTGCGGGGGGTATTGCTACTCCGCGTCCGTGGCTTATCCTCAAGCTACACGCACGTCCTGGGTAGTGCTAAGTGAGTACCGTCGGTGCAGCGCTTGCCTTAAGGCCTCCAAGACAACTGTTAAGTGTCTGTCAGCTGCATTAGAACAAAAATATATATATATATATATATATACATATACACACTACTCATGTAAAAGAAGCTAAATAAAACCTCACATTGTTATTGAATTTAATTTTATAATGAAAAAATGCCGAGGGGCGACAGTGCTTTTGTGAAGAATACAACAGTGGGACAAATTTCAGTTCTAACGTTTGATTTCGAGTGAGCTTGAAAACAATGAAGACCGTCAGACTGCACTATGCATATTCCCCCATCTGTGCTCGAAATAGTCGTGTGCGTTCGATTGAAGGTGCGAAGAGGGTCCCGCCCTCCGCCGTCACAACAATCCCGCTGTACGTTTACACCGGATCGATCTTGCGACCTCTTCCTCCACATGAATGGACGGCCCGCGGGATCGATCGGCCCCCGCAACTTATGAATCAAAGGCTGGCGCACGCCCAAACACGCCCGGGGTGTGCGTTCTTCCAAACGGCAACAACTCTCTCAACTCCTTTTTCCGAATTCGGAAAAAAAAAAGTCCCATTCTTTGTTTTCGACCTACGTGCTGCGACTCGTTTATGAGAGCGCAATATATACAATTATAAGAGCACAAGTCCCTCCAAGACTCTACAACTCATAGAATAAGATTTTCCAAATAACTAAAAGCTACACATTGGAAACCAGGTGGTGGTGGTGGTGGTTCATGGTTTTGGCGTACCAGCTAGCTTGTAACCTTTAATAACCACTCCAATACCAGCAGACACTACTAGCATATATTCCCAACTGAAGTGGAGACGAAATGTTGAGTTGTGATTGGCTCTTTAGCATCGGCAGCGACAGTGTTCATGCATCCTGTAGCAATGTTAGCGACAGTGAGGATGCTATCCAGTTTGTTCGAACCATTTTAAAATAGAACATGCTTTCGGAAATAAACGTCGTAGAGAGAAAAAAAATTACGTAAGATGAATTGTACATATGAATTGAATCCTTTAAACTTAAATTGCTAAAATAGCAGTGGGCAACTTTTACAGACGAATGTCACAAAAAACCTCAAAAACACTTTATATTATTGGCGGAATCTTAACAATGGAAAATTTTTGGAAAACTTATCGATGCAAAGATGTGTTTCCACCAATCCTAAAATCTCGTCGTAGATCGCCAACCTAATCTCCTGTCATTAAAATTTTCGATTGGCTGGCGGTGAATAACAAGATTTTAGCGTCCAATGGAAACACACTTTAAGGCAGAAGTCCATGGAAGATTCCTTAGCCATAAGACTTTATTACCTTTTGCTATTAATAATGCTGATTAAAATGAGAAAAATTATGTTGCAGATATTAATTACAGATTATTTTATATGCTTAGAATATGCTAATAAATCTACGAATGCTCTGCGATTCATTCATAGCATTCTTTCTCTTTTTTTCTTCGGCTCTCAATATTCCGATTTTTATCTGAAGTCAAAATAGATAAGTTAACATATTATTTTTCAAATTTTAAGACCGTTTTCGACCCCACAGCATTATTTAAGAAATAGCATATTAACAAACAAAATTTTTTTTGTTTGGAAATTTCTAATTTTTCGTGTGGTTTTAGGAAGGTAAAAATATAGCAAAAATTGTGTAGAAGACATATGAATGAATAACATGAAAAAAAAAAAAAAAAACATTTACCAGAAATCCAAAGAAAATACAAACAGTTAAGGTGAAATAAACAAAAGATTCTCTTCAAGAACATAAAAATCAATATAAAAAAAAAGCTATCGAATAATTTTAAATTTCAAATTATCAGACTCTAAATAGAAGAATTTTATTAAAAAGAAATCTTGGACATGTATGATATTTTAAATAGTATAAAACTATTTTTCAAGATATTATTATTCATATCATAAATTTAGGTGAAAACCTGGAGTAGAATCACAACCGAGCAAGAATATCATCTATTATTCAGAAGAAAAGCATTCGAAGGAGACCCATTTTTATGGATTTATATTCAGCTATATTTTTGGGGGAAAAAATGGCAACAGAATTTAAGCAATGGCCTATACGCCTGAAGAAATTCTAAGGATTTTAAATTATAATTCGTTGGTATTATGAGAAGTAAATCCTTTTTCAATTCCTTCTATTAGCTCACGCTCTCCTATATCTATTTTGTTCAAATTTTCAATCGTTCATAAAATACTTTTTATTCATCCACTCGAGTTCAAATACATTTTTTTTTTGAACTTGTAGTGGATGACACTTGATGTTAATACGGTTTTTTCAAATGTTAATTCATTCATTGAATTTAATTGATTAATTTTAGTTTGTTTTTAGATTTAAGTTGCATATATCTACCAATAAATGGCGCCAGATAAACTTAAAAAAATGAATGAAAGGACTTTCTGCAATATAGTGAAAAAAAGTAGGAATTGACTTAATTTTTTTATAGTGCTTGTTAATGTCAAATTAATTTATGAAACGAACTAAAAGAGAAACCATTTTCGTACCTAGAGTTGTTTTCGTCAAACACTTGCAAAAGATGATAGGCTTTGTTTGGCCGCGGCGCGTGCGTACCTTAAAGCGCACGAAATTTTCACTGCCAGGGACACCGATAAGATTTCAGACATGTCTAATATCGGGGCGCTTATCTGCACACTTGGCACAAATAACAATTGGTGAGAGATAATTTCACAAAATACGCCATGACAGATCTGAGCTTTTCACGAAAACAGTTGTTTTTTCGGTTTTCAGTTGTTTTTTTGGAATAGGTCGCGCTAATGCGGACAGGATAATTTTAAATTAAAATTATTATAATTTAAAATTAAATGTAAAGAAAATAACTGAAATATCGATAGTTTTAAACGATTCCTATTTCTGGAACAGATTAGCATAAGCAAGTTCAGCATATCCGAAAACACAAATTCGTTAAATATGTCACATACAGACATGATGGCATGTAAAAATTTTTTTGAAGCATACTATTCGAAGACGTGAAAACTTGCATAAATTGACTAGATATAGAATCAGTCACGATAATTCCACAAACCTATTTAATATGATTTACTCAAATATTCAGAATCAGAAGTACTAATCCAAAGATCTACTTTGTCTCATCTTACACCAACTATACATAAGCACTTAAAACAGGAATACTATGCATAATAATAAATACAAAAATAATAACTCATTATGTTTCAATTTTCACTCAAAATATGTCTGTAGTGGGTCTAAATCTAATAGGGTATATATAATTTTATATGCGGAGTTAGGATGCATTTCCAAAGTGGCCGTAAAATCATTTGGGTTGGCCACCCCTGATTTAAAACGTCTTGAATTTCAGTGAAAAAATTCCATATGAGCCTTTTGCAAGAAACGTGAATCTTTCTTGAATTTGCAGCAAATTGAAAATTGTTGTTCTCATGAAATCTGTTACTTTTTTTAAAATTTATCTCTTTTACTGACATCATGTCAAAGCGTAGGATACACTGACATATTTCGTAATACTGTGGAAGAATTACTATGGGCATGAAATTATTGGGCTGGTAAGAATTTTTTTTTTTTTGGCTTTCACCGTTTAAAAGCATTGTAAAAACAGAAAAAATTTCGTGCGAACGCAATCTTTTCAAGAAATCAATGGTCATTCAATTCCTCCTATTAGCTCACACTCTCCCTATATATATATCTTGCTCAAATTTTCAATATTGAGCGGATGGATAGAAAGTATTTTTATTCGTTAATAAAATACTTTCTATCCATCCGCTCAAGTTCAAACACATTTTTTTAACTTGTAGTGGATGACACTGGATGTTAATACAGTTTTTTTCAAATATTAATTCAGTAAAAATTTATTTAATTATATTTTTTTAGATTTAAGTTGTATATATCTACCAATAGATGGCGCCAGATAAACTTAAAAAAATTAATGAAAATTATTTATAAATGACTTTCTGCAATATTGACACTAAAAAATTGACTTTTTTTTTAAAGAATTGACATAAAAAAAAAATTTTTTTTTATACTATTTTTCTGTGGCGTTACAAAAAGTTGGTTCTCATTACCAATATTATCACCACTCTTTGATTATGGTCGAGCAACATCCTGTTTAAATGCACCATCATACACTAAATGCACATGTGAATTACCCTTTCGAATGCATTTCAAAAGTATTTGCCTTTCCTTTCGAAATAGCGATATGTCATTTCCTCTTGAGTGTAAAATCATGTACTATATGACATCTGCATGAAATACACGCAAGTCGTAAAAAAAAATTAGAAAAACGAAAAAAAACCATACAGAGAGTTAAACAAATTCTGAATTTAGAAAATTGTGCTATTAGAGAAGTTAACTGAATATCTATAGAAATACTTGTTACATTTTTAAGAGGACATGGTACTCTAAAAAAAAAAAAGATCAGATTTTCGAAATTTTTTTTTTTTTTTTTTTTTTTTTGCCCTTTCAAATCATTTGTTCTGATTTAAATAATGATAGATGCAAAGAATAACAGTTGGTAAAATAGATGCTTTAGAAAAATTTCAAGAACTTTTTTTTTTTGCTGTTGTTCTGATGCAACTGGCAGTTATCTTTGATGCCTTAAGGCAAGCGCTGTACCGACGTTACTCACTTAGCACTACCAAGGAGCTGGGTATTGCTTGAAGACAAGCTACGAACGTTGCGGGGGTACGAGTAACGATACCTCCGCAACGCTCTACGATCCTGGTAGACCGGGACCTACGGCTTAAAGTGGATTCCGAACCACTACACACATCCATGGCACCGCCGGGACTCGACCCCGAAACCTGTGGTACCGAGCGCTAGCCACTCGACCATTCAGGCCCCATTTCAAAAAACTTATTGGCCACGGACAATATCAAACTTAGATCTTTATGGTAAGACAAGCGAGAACCTCACAAGTAAGAAGGTGGAAGTAGATTGGCCATTGACTGAGAATGCCTTCAGCTAAAATCTCAGCAGTAATGTAAACATGGGCGCCGGAAGGTAAAAAGTAAAGAGAAAGACCCAAGTTAACATGGAGGAGAATGGTAGAAGATGAGAATAACCACGCGGAATGGACGAGCTAGTCAGAAGTATGTGGCTGACTCTAAGATGGCACAATAAGCTGAGGGCCGTGTGTGCCACAGGGCACGAATAGGATAAGTAAGTAAAAGTAAGACATGAAAAATAAACATTATATTATATTTTTTATCATTTATTTCATTAGCATTAGCAATTTTATCTAGCCTGTTCTCTTTTTATTTTTGTTGGAAGTTCATTTTTGAAATGCTTAGTTTTCGGTTTTAGGCACTTAGTTTTTGGTCAATCTTTATAACAAATGCATGGAATAAGAATTTTGATAAATAGTTAAATAAAAAAATATAAAAAATCAATTCTAGCCATTTTTTTTTTTTTTAAATTGTTTTTCAAAGGGCATAAGAAAAAAAAACATGTAAAATAACCTTAACTTCATCAAATACTATGTACATGGTTGCAAAGGAAATATTAAAATATATATATTCGAATACTGTAATTTGTAAAAATAATTAAAAAAATTTTTTTTTTAATTAAAAATTTGTTTCTGAAACAGATACTTTTTGTGACATTTTTAAATAAAGAGCATATAAATTTATTACTTTCAAATATAAAAATTAAAAAAAAAAATTGCCACAGAGTAATATGTCCCCTTAAAGTCGTCTGCAAATTTAAAAAATCTTCTGCAATAAAAAAAAAAAAAAAGGAGGAGGTGATGAAACCCAGACGTGAATCGGTAGCACGAGGGAGCGAGAGCAGGTCCGTACGCGTTTGGCGCCTTTTTCCCGGGGCACGGCTTCCCATTCTCGTCTTCTTTCGAAAGGAGAGCATCGATCGGAGGGGCGCTTGCGTCATCCACCGTCCGGCATTCCATTGATTGCATTCGAGGAAGCCAGATAATGAGCGGACGCACTTCTTTTCTGACGCGAGCTCATCTCTCACGTCCAAGACAATGCCCACTTCCCCCTGCCTTCACAGGCTCTGACGAATGCGCTATATTAATGGACTTCGCCGGCGGAGGAATTTCATTTGCGACTGCTTTAAAACGAAGAAAGTTACGGATCTGAATCTGAAATTCCATCTCATTTGGAGTACCTCTTTAAGTCGAATCTCGATAAGTCGAAAACCTCGACAACTCGAAAAAAAATTTTTGTTCCCTTCCCTTCAAGACCCAAAACGTCCATGACCCAAAATTTCAACCCTCTATAAGTCGAAATAATGAGTCAATCCCCACAAGCCATTTTGATGGATATTTTCCTTCCGTAACTCGGGAAAAAAAAAAAAAAAAAAAAAAAAAAAAAATTGGACCTCTGTATCTCGAACATTAGCAATGTTTGATTTTACAATTTTTTTTTTTTTTTTTTACAACTCGATCATTTCAAACTAATTACCTCTATAGCTCGAAGAAAAATAAGTTACCGACTTGAAGGATTTGCCGACAATGCACGTCATTGTTTCTTAGAAAACAATGTATGAGTATACAGTAAATAAAATAACCAATTCTATGAAATATTCTTATTCTTATAATTCTTATTACTGCTATGGATTTCATTTGAACTCTAGCGAAGCAAATCTTTACCTCTCTAACTCAAAATAAGTTAGAAAGATTCTAAACCTCTACAAGGCGAATATTTCCTTACACAATCAGCGTAAGTCGAAAACTCTATAACTCGAATTATTTGGCGTCTCCCTTGAAGGTCGACTCAACAAATATGCTGAATATTTTTACACACATACATACAAACATACATAAAGTAAAGTTATAATAAATAATCACGCAGAAGTTAAATTACAAAACAAAACAATCCTAAAATCTCTAAATCTAGAAAAAGTGAGTAGTTAAAACATTACATGATTAAAAACAATAATAGACCCTATAACCATTTAAGAAATATAAACAAAACAAAAATAATAATTTAAGAAACAAATGTCTTGAATTCGGATGGATCAAGAATGCACTTTAAATCCAAAAGCATAAAGAAAAGTTAGAATTTATGTAATTTCTCTGTAAAATGATACGACACTCATGTCACACCATATAAAAGAAGTCAAGAAAATAATTAGAAAGAAATAATTAGCATTATAATTAAAAATGAATGTGCCATTAGAACTTTTATTTTAATTTAAATGCTCAGTGCTGTGGTTACATATTAAATAATATTTACTTCAAAAATATATATTTTCATTTTATATAAAAATATCGCATATTTAAATATTATTTATTTTTAATTTGACTAAATGGCAACATTTAAAATTTTCGTTTGCTTATATCTCGCTAGTCATACGGTTAATAATTTGAGAATTCTGCGTGAAACATTATCGTTTGCTTGGCGGTAGTTTATGGAGCAGTGGCTGCTTTTCAAAGTGTTTCATTACCAGAAAATTCTAAAGAAATGTTGTTTTGTCGGTGGTTCTGATGGAGTTTATAATTTCTAAACGGACATTATTTTGTCTTTGACTTTTGCTTAATGATTAACAATATAATAATAAAAATATTCCGACTCGGATGTTCCGAAAGAATATCCAGAAACTGAAAGAACATTTTGCTTAGAATCTTGATGGACGTCAGATAGGTAAGTAATATTTAAATAAGAATATTTTAAATAAGAATATTTCAAAATAATAAATTTTAAATAATAATATTTTAAATAAGAATATTTCAAAATAAGAATATTTTAAATAAGAATATTTCAAAATAAGAATATTTTAAGAATAAGCTAAATAAGAAAATTTTAAGATTAAGCTAAATAAGGTATTTTAAGATTAAGTTAAATAAGAATATTTTTTTAAAAAAGGAAAATTTAAATAAGAATATTTTTTTAAATATTCTGTAACAATATCTCAGTAAGTTAATTATTAAAGATTAAGCACGACATGTGTCGACTATGGGTAAATTATACTATACATAATACTTAAGGTGAAATTTGTCATTTTTTTTCTTTCAGATATTTAAGACACATTGTTTTTTGTTAAATGAGATGATTAAAAAATTGTAATTAGGATGTCTTATGTATTTTTACATCTATTGTTTCAGACTTTTTCGTAATTTTAAATGCATTATGTTTTTATCACACTAAAAATTTCATTTCGTGAATTTTTAACGAAGCTTACTAATTATTTTTTTTTTATTAACACTTAAAAAAAAAAAAAAAAAAAAATCCAGGTTGTCTCTACAAAAACGGTATGATTTGAAATTGTTTAAGTTAATAAATTTTAAATTTCCTGCTTTGCTGACTCATGCATTTTCATAAGAGCGGCAAGCCACATTTAGTATCATCTTAAAGCAGCTACATCCTTTAGTATTATTCACCCTATTGTTAAAACGGAAGCATTTTGGTTATCAAATGAAAAAAATTGTTATAAAAGTTATGTAGGACCGTTTTCCATTTTATGGAAAAATAAATTGCTTGTGGGATTTCGCCAACTTCTCCCAATTAAATAGATAGCTATTAAGACCCAAATTACGAACAGAATTTTTTTATATATGTAATAATATATATATATATATATATATATCAGTAATTTCTGATAGCTACTTGGTAAATTTAATTTACCAAGTTTTAATTTATAAGTACCAGGTTTTAATTTCAAAACGATAAAAGATTCTCTAGCGCTAGCGAACAGATGGTGTAAACCTATAGTAATATAAAATGATTTTGAATCCCTTTTATGAATAATGTTCTTCATTAATTTTTCTAATTAATTTTATTTCATATTGCTTAATTGACTTCATTTATCGTTAAAAATGCTTTTGTTTTATTATAATATGGAACTTATATACAGTATTAAATAGAAGATTAAAATATTATTTTGCAGGAGGTTATTGCAAAAAAACACCTTCCATATTTAGTTATGTGGTAGTTATATGTAACAATGACTTGTGTTGGAGATATAACAGAGTAATGTTTATGCTGATAATGTGAATAAATCTAACACCAAAATATTTTATTAAAAAAATTATATTCGAAAATATATTGTGTAGTAATAAAAAAAAAAAAAACCTCTAAAAAAAATCAATTTCATATGCTTTTGAGGTGCATTTTTAAATTTGTTTTGTTCTTTCATGGCATAATAACATCCTTGTTGACTGTCAAGTTCATATTATTAAAAAATGACCTTTCAACTTTTTCTTTCGTCCTATAAAATGTACAAAAACAGCTTAAAAACATTCAGTGTGACCCTATGGGTGGATTTAAAAGATTTTCTAAAGTAGGCGGAAGGTCAGGGTTCATATGTCGATATAAGAAGTTTAAAATTCTCAAACACAATTTCAGAATATGCAAAAAGAGTGTTTATTCCTCTTTCACTTTTAAGATAGACAAATTTTCTTTTTTTTTTGCATATTTTTGAATAATGCTTCAGGAATTTTTCCACCTGTGAGGTTACATGATATAACGTAATTCCGCCAAGTTCAACACAGCACGGAATAAATTACAATTGCTAAGTTAATAAAAGCCTTTTGTACAAAGATAACTACATAACTTTACACAAAAAAGATGTTTTTCATTTATTATTAGAATCTATATACGTTAAAATTGTAAACAAAAACTTGATAAAGAAAATTGATTTAGAAAGATAAAAGTTTAAAGAAAAGTATAGAATAAACTTAAATCTATTTATATCACAAATTTTTCAAGCATATTTTGATTGTCTCATATATATCTCGTAAAAATGAATTTAAATCTTAATATAAGTGGTAATAACCACTTATATTAACTAAACTTAAAAAAATAATATAACTAACAAACTTAATATTAATATATAAAAATAATAAACTTAATATTAACTAAACATAACTAAATTTAAAAAAATGAAAAAATTAAGTTAAAGGTATAAAAGTACAAATAAAAAATGTATGTAAAGAATTAAAAAAATATTATCAAATCAATAGAGGCAGTGAAAAAAATATGTTAACAAGACTAAGGTTGTCTACATATATTATTTTCAAAACAATAAACATTTCAAAAATATATGAGCTCGCGTTTAGATATTCTTGAGTATTTAAGAATACTAAACACATTTGGCAAAAACAGAAGAAATAACTTAGCCGAACAAAAAGAATCCAGCACAAAATATAAGATAAGTTGACAGCCTTTAAGTTGATTCAAGTTATAATTCTGATTTAAAGAAAAATCATTCTGGAACAAACAAGAGGAGCAGAAGTGAGAAAGGAAAAAAAAAATTATATAATTTTCAAATGTAATCACAGAATAAATGTTAAATAATCTTAAATCGTTAGGCTTCTTAAAAATGTCTTATTAAAGAAGTTCATTTTATACGAAACAACGAATTAATTCATAAAAATAAAGTTCCAGTTGGTAAAAAAAAAAGTATATTTTTTTTATGATAAAACGAAATAATAATAAATTTATAATTTATTAATATTATGTGTTTTCCCCGTTTTATCACAAAAAGTTCCAGTAAATTCTTGGACAAAACGTCCGTCGAGGAAACAAAACATCCAATTACTAGGATCAAGTGCAAACTCGTCTTCAAATTTGTGTATTTCACTACTCCTGCAAAGGAGGAGGACACCTAACTGTAATAATAGCTTTTACAAAGCAGCTCACCTTCCTTATTGTAGATTTAATCGGAAGAATTTTCTTTATTCAACTTGTTTTAAACTTTTAATCTATCCAAAGCAATTGAAGCAACTACATTTGACGTAAATTTTTCATTAATTACGATGGGGAAGTTTCCGTGATACTTAATACCGTACAGGTACTCCGAAATTGGTACGTCCGTTGCTTTGCAAAGGAGGAAGCTATTTGAGTTCGGTTCCCATTTACGCTTAACTACTGCGCGAATAGTATGTGAACTTAAGCAAAATGTTTCATTATTGTAGAGAGTGCATAGATTTTTTTTTTTTTTTTAATTTTATATAAGTTAAATAAAAATGAGCAGTTTTCTTTGAAAGTGGTACAAGTTCATTTTATAATACAAGGAGATATTTAATGGTTTGTATTTGAATGGTTTGAAAAATAGTGGTATACGTTAATCCGATCATTTTATGTTTTTTAGATATTAAAATGATTTAAGCATATAATGGGATCGTTTTTAAAGTATTAATTTAAAGAAATTTATACTTTGAATGATCTCAGATGGGGATTTGCACCACTTTCATAGTCAATAAAATGTGAAAATCATACATTTTATATTATGAAATATTAAATATGGGATTTCAATTGAATCATTAATTGAATTTCGAATATTATATAATATAAAATGTACACTTGTTATAAAATTAACAATTTTAGGGGTAATTGTACTTATTTACTTTAAATTAAATGAACAAACAGAACACATTACTTACTATGCAGTCCACCTCTGACGATCATTCAGAAGCAAATAATAGAATTCCAGTGAACGAACGAAAATTTTTTCATTAATAGTGTCACACATATAAAAACGAAGTAGAGAAATTTAGTATAATTTTTGAACTAAATAGCATATCTTTGCGGAAAGTGGATTTACACCACTGTCAAAGTAATTTATTAGTAATTTCATTAACTACGTAAATTTTTATTGACAAAATAAACATTTTGAAGGATTTTTTTGAGAACTGTTTATAGATAGATATATATAAAATAAAAAACTCATAGCAGATTGCATTCATTGTTATCATTTACTAATTTTTTGTCAAAAAATGGACGTTCAAAGAAAATGTCTCAAATGTGAGCAAGTTGCTCTTTAAAAGGCCTTATTTTTCTCTGCTGAAGCACATCTCGCTTGATGCCCCTTAATTAACGACGCAATCTACAACAAATCTGATATATGGCGACTCATTAATGAAATTAAGATAACTACTCGCCACTGAAAAATATAAAATTATTAAAGATAAAAAAAAATGAATAAAACATTATAAGGTGTGTCCAAATTTAAACTGGTTCTCAATGACAGGGATGTTTCCCTAAAGAAAGAAAATAAAAACTATGATAGTCAGAGTTAAGATAAAAGTCGTCTAACATAAGACCACCTGTACATACCCAGATCCAGACCAATGAACTCTCTGTTTAAACCACATAACAAAAATTTCACAACTTAGAGATGCTTTCCTTAGAGAAGAACGACAACACTCGCGCGGCTAGCAACAGACTGTTTCAGCTGAGTCACACTCTCTTGAGTCCGTCAAGGTTGGGAAAGACCTTCCATATCGCACCATTTATCATCAAGAAATGGTTTTCTTGCAAATCACGATAGCGCGGTGACGTTTATCATTCCGTCATTGCCGGCACTCGGACCAGAAGAAGAAAAAAATAATAAAATAAAAAAGAGTCCGATAAGATTTAAAAGTTTTACGAAGCGTTTAAAGTGCAGCCTTCTTTTATTATTTTGTCTTTTAGCTTAAGTTGTTAAAATAAAAAATTGGTAAGGTATGCCCAATTTATTCGGAATATTTACGAGAGGTCTTTTTTTTAAGCATGTTGTTGAGTTTCTCAGGCAAGCGGTAGATGAAAGCGGCGAGTTCTTTCAAAATTTCATGCTTTTTTAAAGTCCCCCCTTTCTATCCTCAGTGCAGGAGCACTTGTTTCTCAGCACAATGCACGGCTCATTAGTGTTCCTCTTAACCATTTGCTCCTTATGACTTTCATGAGGTTCATATGGGTCATGACTTTCATCTCATGTATAATGCTACAAATAAATTGCATAGATTTGAAAAATTATACCATGAGTATGTAAGATCATTCTTCCCAATGATTTAATGCAGAGTGTTGTTAAGATAGCACATGAAACCGTCATATTTAAGACGTTGAGCATCATTTCCTAGAATAACAGGCTTGAAGTATATTATCTGGGAAGTTCCGCTCTTGCCGATATATATAAGAGAAAACTCGAAAACACCAGAAAAATTGTCAACTCCCACACACAATTGACACTGAATAAATTCGTTTTCCAAATGAGTGATATAACACCCGCCACACGGAATCTAGCATGATACTCATACAGAATAGTTAGAGCTCAACATGTAGTGGGCTATGAATAGGGATATATTTACTTAGTTAAATGGAAGACATGATAGATTTTCAGCATATCTTAATTAATGTGGGTAAGAGTGATTCAAGTATAACTCTAATTTGTACATAGGTATAAGGAACTCATTAAAAAAAAAAAAAAAAAAAGATGCAATAACAATGTAAGAATTTAAGTAAATACAGAGTGTTTCGTATTCTGTAATTACTTTATTTTGATAAATCAAATTTATAATGAAACTACAATTATCCAAGTTTCTATAGATGTCCTATGTGTGCTCCTGCGGTGACACGGTAAATATCTATGAGGTATTTCAATTCCAGCGACACTCGTAATACAATATTCTCTGTTAGTATTCGAGCACTTCAGTTATCCGCTGTTTCAATTGCTGTAAGGAAACAGAGGCGCGAACACTCTTTAATAAAACCCCATGGGAAAAACTCACAAGGGGTTAGATATGGGGATCTCGGTGGCCAACAAGCAATGGCATATCGTTTGATATAGCCCGGCCAATCCAGTGATGGGTAGACTATCGTTCAGATACTAACGCATGTTTTTATGCCAATGTGGTGGAACACCGTCTTGCTGCAGAATGAAGCCGGGAACCTCTTCCTCCAACTGATGGAACAACCACTCTGATAGCGTATCTTGCTAAATCCACTCAATCGATTTTTCCCACGAAGAAAAAGGAACCAAAAATACAACTTTTGAAAATGACGTAGACATTCACCTTTGGTGAATCGCGCTGATGTCCAATTACACCCAAAATCTTAAATCATGGTGATTCATCAAAATCTTAATCCTAACTTTGCCGAAAACATGAAAAGTGGCTTGATCCATTAACACAAGTCTGTTTGCGAAACCATCTACCTCCAGCTTATCTTGCAACTTCTCCCAGAACGCAATGATTTGTCGGAAGGCTTTAACGCCGGCACCATCTGAAAGGTGTAATATGGCCGAAATTGTAGACCTTTCAGTAACACACCGTTGTATGAGGTACAATGAGTTCAGAACTTTCATAACGCGTTGATTTTGTGGGTCTTCCTAAGAAATGTTTCACGAATTTTTTTCAACTAAGGTTTTGGATGATTCTCTTAAACAAGCAGCCTGTGTCAAAACTGCTTCACTCAACGTTCGATCTAGTGACGATGCAGTAGTACTTGAATTTTGTTCGAAAATGTCTTTGTACGACGATATTTTATCGTATTCCAAAACACAGTACTCTTTCTCCTGCGTGGATGGCGCCATTGCACTAGAGGCATTGGCGCCAGTGCCTTAGTACAATGCCTCTAGCGGCGATTTCGTAACACGAAGATTTTTCGCTGTTGCCAAATAAAACTTGTATAATTGTAGTTTCAGAATTAATTTGTTTCGGCTAAATAAATCAATTACAAAATATATATACTCTGCTATTCTTATTGTCCCATTCAATATTAAACACCCTGTATGCAAGTTCGCAAAATATAAAGAAAGTTAAAAGTATAGTAAAATATAGAGAATAAAGATATATCAGAGCTGGCAGAATTAGTTACTAAGTTAATTTTGATAACTAAGAATAAGAAGAAGTTTAAACAAAGAATAAAAAGTTATTTATCAATTTTTCTTACAAGTTCTTAAAATAATGTAAGAATTGACTTTGCTAGTTCTTTTTTTTTTTTTATAACAATTTTTATTTTATTTTTAATGTTGCAACAACCTTCGGACAATAATCCTTTAACAATAAAAATAATAATAAAACAACAAATCCTTGGGCAAACGCTTTCCCTATCATTTTAAAGCGTCTTATCAAGTTCATTGAATGTGACGGTTCAGATGAATCATTTTTCTGTGCATAATGACGGAGAGGATACGATAAGAAACTGCATATCTATATCAACATTTGAAACAAGCTATTCGCCGTAGGAATGGTAGATTCAGCGTTGATCAGAGTGAACGGATGACACACGATGGATACAGTTTTGAACGGATGGTAAATTCTTACCCTCCTCTTTTTTTCCCAAGCCTACTAAAATAATTTTCCGATTTATTGTGTCAAATTTCCTGATATAAACAACGAAGTTTCCAAATCGGCTTCGCTAGCCTTTCCTCCCTCAGTTCTGAAAACCACGTGCTATTCACCAGGCAGTTTTAGACTCGTAACGCTTACCTACATATGGTTTAGAAACTCTCATTTCATTCAATGAAGTCGGCATTTATCAACCGAAGTTTTATGTAAAACTTCTACAAAATCTATGTAAAATTTCTATGTAAAACTAAATAAAATCTATGTAAAATTTCTATCTATGAAAACTAAGTAATATCTATGTAAAACATTTTTTTTTTCTGTTTTCAAAATTCATTTCTAGATAAAAGTTGAATAAATAAACAAATAACCTTGGGGTTTGGGGGGGAGAAGCATTTCGATGATTTTTTTTTTTTTTTTTATAAAAAATTAAGAAAGCTTTTAAACATTCTTACATTAAAAAAAGTTTTAATAAAACGGTATTAATAATCATAAAAAGTTTACTACTTCAAAAAATAATCAACACTATTTAATTTAATCAACAATTTTTTTCTTGCTGCCATTACATTGAGTGAGATCTCGTTCGTTCCCTTTGCCTTAAACATGAACTATTTTTTTAAAAAATAATAACAAAAATAGGTCACTACAGAATGCAAACTGTAAAAAAAAAAAAAAAAAACCCATTATCATCTTAAAAATGGAAAGTTTTGCGTGATCGGCAACGGCGCGGGTTCGTCACAAGATAATGTGCGTAATTCTACGCAGTTAACCAGTTCAATATTTGGAAATTGTGACGAATGAATGACAGATGAGCGCTCCATTGAACATCAAAGCAACGTTTGAATCCCGCCTGCCGAAATGAGGCGGATCAACTCAAACAGAATTCTTTCATGAGCTCGACTGAACACATGAAGAAGCATTTCGTTTCGCAAATTCATCACCACGTTAGGGAAGAGGAGGAAATAAACTAATAAATCATGTATACATCTAAAGCGTAAATGTAGTACAGGAATACTACTGTGTCTAAAAAAGTAAGACCCATTTTCAATGTAAAATTCCCGCGGTTTATGGAATTAAAAATTTTTTTCCTGTTTTTCTTTTTTTTTTAGGTTGCTTGGCACTGTCCTTGACATCTGTGCGAAATTTGACGTCAAAATATTCATGAGTGCTTGAGTTAACGCTTGGTTTTGTGAGATGCTAAAAATGATTCCGGCGATTTTTGAAATGTCTCAATTAATTGAGCAAAGAACTTGCATTCAATTTTGTTCGCTGAAACATATAGAATGGTGCAGAAGGCATTCGGCGAGCATTCCTATATCGGAAAGAAATGTTTACAAGTGGCATAAACAGTTCAAAGAAGGCACAGAACGCGTTGAAGACGAAGAGCCCTCTGGTCGTCCCTCCACCTCAACCGACGAAGCTCACGTCCAAAAAAAATTAAAGACTTGGTGCTTGCAAACCGTCGATTTACAATTAGATGCTGATGATGTTGGAATTTCAAAAGGATCGATCCATTCCATTTTGGGCCTCAAACGCGTCACATCTCGATGGGTACGGAAAACACTGAATGCGCCAGCTCACACTGCATTAGATTCTTCGTGATTCTTCCGCCCAAAATGAAACCCATATCGTTCCACAACCACCGTATTCACACCGTGTGACTTCTGGCTATTCTCTAAACTCAAAAGACCACTCCGGTGACACCGTTTTTAAGAGATTCAACGTGAATCGCCGCGTGCTTTGAAGGCCATACCTGCCGATGACTTCTTAACATGCATTGAGTATTGGAAAAAAAGTTGGCATCAGTGCATTGTGTCCGGAGGGGATGACTTTGAAAGCGATTAGGTAAATTTGGAAAAATCTTACTTTTGGGTACAGTAGTGGAACCCAAGCTTCGATGACAGATAATAATGAAGGGAACCCCATTACCAAAATTCTTTTTTACTCACGAAATATTTAAATTTTAAATTTTCGAGATGTTTTTCTTTTTAAATCTTAATTGTTGATGGTTGGACGTAATGAAGTTCTCAATGTCCAGGAGTCCATTAGCAAACTCATCTTATGAATCATTGGCACGTGCGATTCAGTTGCATCAGATGAATCATGAATCAATACATCCCATGAACTCCCTAGAATCTTAACTCGCCCGCAGTGAAATAGAAATCGCGGTGGCCCATTTTTAATCTGATTTGGTGAAATGATAGGTGAAGGGCTTTCATTTTTAATTTGTATGGAGCAGTAGAAAAGTATCATTTACAAAGATTTTTTTCAATTCCTACTATTAGTTTACACTCTCCCTATATAAATCTTGTTCCAATTTTCAATCGTTCATGAAATACTTTTTATGCATCCACTCAAGTACAATTACATTTTTTTAAACTTGTAATGGATGACACTGGATGTTAATACAGTTTTTTCAAATACTAATTCATTCATTAATTTTTAATACTTTAAATAGAGCTTTAGCAGTTTTTAATGAAAATTTAAACCAACGGATAGAAGCTCAATCGGTAAAATGCAAGGATTTCAGTATTTTTCACGTGAAGGTGAAGAATGCGAATATATAAATATTCAATTCTTGCGAAAATTAAAATAAAATTTTTCTTTGTTGACCTAAGTAGGAATTGACTTTAAATTTTTTTTTTTATATATTACTTGTTTCTTTGTAAATAATACGGAAAAGGATCAGAGAGATTATTTTAAATGATAAAGCATTCCTTCATATACCAAAATTTGAATGTATGCAAACATGATAAACTTAAAATAAAATACCAGGACTTTGGTTCTGTGAACGACCTTTTTTTTATTATATCATGCTTTTTTGCAGATTCATCGTTACACCCACACGTTCAGCAATTCACAATTTTAATCTTAATCGACATTTTCATGGCATCAACAACGAGTCCCTAATTGTACCGAATTTTTAATTCTTTTAACTTTGACTTTTTATTTTTTATCTTACATTTATTTATTCAATTCCTTCTATTAGCTCACACTCTCCCTCTATATATCTTGTTCAACGTTTCAGTCGTTCATAAAATACTTCTTATTCCACCACTCAAGTTCAAATACATTTTTGAACTTGTAGTGGATGACACGTGATGTGAATATAGTTTTTGCAAATATTAATTCAGTCATTCAATTTAATTAATTAATTTTAGTTTTTTTTTTAGATTAGTTGATTTAGTTGCATGTATCTACCAATAGACGGCGCCAGATAAACTTAAAAAAATGAATGAAAATTATTTATAAAGGACTTTCTGCAATATAGAGAAAAAAAGTAGGAATTGACTTTAAAAAAATTTTTTTTTTTTCATTACTTGTTTCTAGTATTTTTTAATTTTTAGAAAGTTTATTCAAAAATTTTATATATGAATTAAGATGAGGAGGTTAAGGGGTCTATCCCCATTGGTACTCCGTAATCGGTACGCCAGTTGTCAGTGACAAACAAACTAAAATTTTAATTCAGTATTTGACTTTTAACATCTCTGAACCCAATATAGCCTTTGTTGTAACACTCATGACGAACGCCGAGTAAGTAAAAGAGTGAATTTTTAAGAGACTTCATTTTTCTGATATTTTAAAAGTCGGGAAAAAAAAAAGGAAAAGAAAAGAAAGGAAAAACCAGTTAAAGTTTGCAATGATGTCATTAACGAGAAATGACGTCCCTGCAAAACTGGTATCTCTAACGTTTATGTCATCAGCCATCATTAGATATTATCTATAGAGCTACTGTCTGTTGCTTTTAAGAAACTTCTATAGAATACCTGACGTTATCAACAATTCGGCTCTAAACAATTGCAGTTTAAAAAATTATGTAGTGAATTAGGATTATTTATCAACAAAAAACGATTCCTTTTTAATTTTTTTTTTTTTTTAATATTTCAAAAAATGTATTATCGCTTTAAGAATAAAATTTATCAAATCTTAAACAGAAAACAAAAACAGAGACATAAAAATATGGATAACTTTTTAAAAATTAGAAAAAATTGACTTCATAAAGTAAATCAAATACAAAAAGAAAAATCAAACGAATTTAATTAATTTATTAATTATTTAATTTATTTATTATGCTGTAAGCCAAATTTAAATATTTCTATACACATTATTAAGAATATAAAACGAAATATACTCAACCAAATAATATAATATTAAACAAAGAAAATAATAAATTTCATTTTATGAATTAATTATCTGTAACGAGCTTTCTGTCTAAAAAAGAAAAAAATCTGAAATAGTTTTTTCTAAAAGAATAATGATTAGATATCAGAAAAATTGCATGATTTTCATTCAAAATAGCATGAATTGAATTCATTTCTTGCAATATTTAAAATGAACAATTAGAAGGAAATGTTTTAATATTTAAAAAAAAAACTTTACTGTGAAAAACTACTCTTATATAACTTTCAACTGAAATAAAATTCTGCTTGAATATTTGTTCTGTAACGATTTAAAATCTGACAGCTATTTGAAGCAAGTTTAATTTTTGCAATAGTAATTTTTAACTCATTTATTTTCAATGTTATTTATTAAAATAGACAAAATATGCATATTAAATTAGACTTATATTTAATACTAAGTCATCCTCTAGAAATTTTTTAACAAGATATTCAATTAAATTTTCTAACAGCATGATACAAATAATTAAAAACATGTATTCTTTTGAGATGAGAAAAACATGTACATTTTTATTAGATAAACAGGCTGTTATCATGTTCATTCCGTTCAAATTAACGTGGAAATTTATTGAAACCAGCGATTTAATGAACAAGAAATATTAATCATTTGAATATTATTATTTCTTAATAATTCAATATTCATTTAAATCTTTTCAATATTTTAAACATAAGAATAAATTCTGAGAAATTTATTTAAATGACTTCTGTAATAATTATTTGTATTTGTAATTTCTGTAGTAAAAATAAATTTTATAATGAAAGAAAAATAAATTAATTTCTAAGGAAAGGGCCATTTCTTCTGAAATTATGAGTGTCTTCCAAAAATAATGCGAAAAGTATTGTTTTTAAAATAATGCTTTTCAAATAGACAGGCAAAAAGTCAATTATTTATGTTAGCTAACTTAATTTTTTTTTTTTATTCAAGAAAAGAGTAATAATTTCATTTAATGAGTTTTACTGTTCATTTTATGATCCTTTTTTGAGCCATACTTTTATTTCTTTTGATATTTTCAGATATACTATTTTACATTTTTAAATATATTTTTATTCTTACAAATATTAGTTGAAATTATAAAAATAGTATGGAAGGAATACTTTATGCATAACAAAAATATGTAAATTAGATATATTTTATTTTATTTAATACTTAAACTTTACGTGTTCGATAATATGTTAGACATTATGTGTTAATCTAAAAGTTAAAGGTGAATTTTATGAATATATTTTTCCGAACCTTAAATAGGCAATTTTTTTTTTGTTTAACAATTCTTTTTAATTATTTAAATCTTTGAAAACTAATGAATATTTGCTGAAAAATTATATTATTTATAAATACAAAATTTTATTATCTTTCATAATTAGTTGATAATTATTTTTGATGGCGATTAATTCATGGGAACGATTTTGTTAAAAACAATATATTTAGAATAAAATTCTTTGACATTAAAAGAGAATGGATAATAAAACCTAAATGAATTTGATAACTTTCATTTAGCAAAATATTAGTTTCATATGTCACCCTAAATGAATGTTTATTTAATGAATGATTTATATTCTTACATAAAATATTTAAATATGTATACTATGAGTTAATATATATATCAAACAAGTAATAAAAAAAATTAAAGTCAATTCCTACTTTTTTTTTTCACTCTATTGCAGAAAGTCCTTTAAAAATAATTTTCATTCCTTTTTTAAAAGTTTATTTCGCGCCATCTATTAGTAGATATATGCAACTTATATCTAGAAATAACCAAAATTAATTAATTAAATTTAATTACTGAATTAATGTTAGAAAAAACTGTATTAATATCCAGTGTCATCCACTACCAGTTCAAAAAAATATATTTTAACTTGAGTGAATGAATAAAAAGTATTTTATGAACGAATGAAAATTTGAACAAGATATATATAGGAAGAGTGTGAGCTAATAGAAGGAATTGAATAATAGCGAGAAAAATATTTCTAGTTTAAAAAAATATTTCGGTTTTTAAGTAATCTGTAAAACTCTGAGTAGTTATTAGTTTTGTTTTTATTAAGTTAACATTAACATACTTATTAGTTAAACATTTCGATGGTAGTAAGAACATTAGATGTAGTAGAAAAACATTCATTATACAACATTATTAATTAAAAAGTAAAAATAAAACCGACCTTTCTGCATCAACAAGCCTGACTATTTTGTTGCTTTGAAGGCCTTTTGAACAACTGTCTGAAGAAATATGTTTCGCGACATTTGTTGTCCAGTTCAGTCATGACTACTAATCCCCTAACAAGACAGGAAGAAAATAATCGAACAAAGCTGGAAAAACACCCAAGATAAACTTCTCTAAAAATATCCAAATCTAACGTTTTATCACCCATTTGCCCTTACTTTCCACAGTTCACTCGATTTTCGAAACATAATTTAAGAAGAAAACAAAGTGGTTGAAAAGATATCTAAAAGAATTAAAAATATGTTTGTTTGTTATTACTGTATTTGTTTCTTGTTTGTAACTAGCCTATGTTAAAGGTTAAAAACACTTATAGCGCCTTTCCATTTCAAAGTACGATGCTCAATTTGGTTTTCTTTTCTATCGTAATGTTTGATTAAAAAAGTATTTTATTTTGCATAAAGAAGGACTCTTTCTCAGAACACTATTTGTAAGTAAATAACATAAAATCAAAGTATAGCAAAACAATCAATAAAAAATTATACAATATTATTCATTTCAATAAAAAATTATACAATATTATTCATTTCAATAAAAAATTATACAATATTATTCATTTACCTTACCAGTTACGCTTTATTTACCAATTTACGCCAATGTATGACCTTTAAGGGTACGTACGAAATTGAGTATTACTAACACTTATCATAAAGAGGACAGTTCGAATCTTTAATGCGAATGCTGTCGCTGTTTATGTTGGATGAAATTATTATAGGTTAACAAAATCGAATTATTAGTATTCATAGTTATAGTTATTTTTTTATAGCATATGTAATTACGTGAGAAAAACCAGACTGAATGAAAATAAATAATTCACACCCAAGCTGCTGAATCCGCTGAACAAAGTCAAAGGAGCCCGGTTTAAGAATATGCGACTTTTACCACGTCCAACGGTCAACATATTGGTATTTACCAACAGTATTTATTATTTTAAAAAAATTGTATTTTTTTTTTTTTTTTTGCATGCAAATAAAGGACTGGATCAAGGGTTTCCAAATTAAGGGAGGCAAACCGTCTATGCCGGAGATGGGCAAGAAAATTTATAAGCCGGATATTAGCCTATTGGATTAGTAGTGTAGATATACGAATCTCTCCAATCCATTTTTCAATCACTATTCTTGGAATAGTGATGGCAAAATGTAGTTGAAGTAAAATAAACCACCATGGTGTGCCCTGGGTGATGCCTAAACTGTTGCATATCTGCCATAATAGAGATTAATGACCCCACATGAAAATGTCAGGCATTCGAAAACAATAAGAAAAAAAACTGCTTACATCAGAGACGATTGACTGATCAGGCTACACTAACCTTAACTACATTTTTGGAATTTATTTCTCACACTAATTACCATAGTTTCGCACTATTTTAATACTTTTTCTATATTTCTAATATTTTAAAATGATTTGAATGCAATTTTAAAAATACATATCGAATAATATGTATAAATTAATTATACTATACATTCAAATATACCTGAAATTCATTTTATAGTGTTTGACTAAGAAAATGCATTATAGATTCAGAATGTAAGAATATGAGTTTAAAGGGTGGAGTACCGAGCCTGCGTTGAATAGGCAATGAGAAATTCCTGCGATTTTCCAGCAATTCTTGGATTTTTAACCGATTCTTTTGTTATTCTGACACAGTAACAGAAAGTTGAATCATCACAGATGATGTCATGTCAAGATTGTTCATGAACTTGGACAATTAAACATGCTTGAACATGTAACATTCATTTCAGACTCGCATTATATTTGGTAGTTGTTTATTTTTCCTACGATATGCTAATGCTCTGCGGAATATGTTAACATTAAGTGAGATGGTTGATTATTCTTTCTGCTATACAAACTGATCATTTAACTATTCAATTCATAAATTTTCTGTTATAAAATTTTGCTTCACATAGGAGTTATATATTTACTTCGTACTAGCTTTATATTACAGATAAATTATCGACATATATGGATGTAGAAAAAGATTAAAAAGTTAAAAAAAAAAAAAAAGCATTTGAAAATAATTTTTTGTTGTACAAAATTCCGAAATTAAAAAAAAAATTTTTTATTTAAAGTCAGAAAAATGTGTTGTTCTGAAATAATATGATGCAGAATAAATGTAAACCGTCCCTGTACACCCTTTAGCTATTTACTTCTGTGTACAGGAAATTAGGGCGATTCAACTTTAATTGCAGAGGGGTGCCACGCTATACCCACAAGAAAAGGGCAGGTATAAAGTCTTTGAGGGCGGATTTTTAGGGATAGCTGCTAAATGTATGGTGTCGGACCTGGAAAACTCAAACCAAGGATCTCAACTGTCAATATACGAGACATTCTGTCATAATTCAAACAAGTCTACTTTTTTTACTACAGCACACTTTCTAGGGGGAAATCGAATCTCTAGCACACTGTATCTGCTTGACACAGAGTGAATTTTATACAATTAGCATACTTATATTAGCTTATAACATTAGCACACTTAGACACCTGTTTTGGATGTCTTAAGGCAAGCGCTGCACAGACGTTACTCACTTAGCACTACCCAGGAGGTGAGTGTAGCTTGAAGATAAGCCACGGACGGGGAGTAACAATACCCCCCTCAACGCTCTACGATCCTGATAGACCGGGACCTACGGCTTAAAGTGAATTCCGAACCACTACAAACATCCCTGGCACCGCCGGGACTCCAACCCGAAACCTACCGTGGTACCGAGCGCCAGAGCGCTAGCTAGTCGGCCATCAGGCTTCCCTTTTCAAAGCAATGACTGTAGCACTCTTTCTAGCGGAAATCGAATCTCTGGCACGCTGCAGCTGTTTGACCCAGAGTTGATCTTATAAAGTTAGCATAACATATGTATAGAATGAGAAAAAAAAAAAAAAGCCATATATTATAACGAAAACACACACAAAAAAATCTTTTTGAAAGGAATTTAAACATGTTTTATTGATAAATCTGGCATCGATTGTTTTAATTTCATGATACTTTGTTTCTATAGAAAATCAGCAAGCGAGACGCTGCATTTTATTTGCACCCTTAGGACAGAGCACACTTAGGACAGAGAGTAGTGACAGCGGTATCAAAGAACGGTTCGTCAGTTGGGAATCGAACGGTAGATAAGGAGGTGAAGGATAAGCGCTATCTCCATGCACAAATATAGAAATATTCTTCGAAAATAAACGAAACGCTCTCAAAAAATCTTTCTATATTTGTGCTGCAAGAGATAGCCTTATCGCTCTCTTTCCCCACACTTGCTCTCGCATGCCGAAAATTCTATTAACCTTTATCGCTTCAGTTTCTTCATCGTTTTAGTGTTTCATTGGCCCAATTGCGTGTGATACAATATTCTAATGTAGTTTATATATGAAATAGTATTTTCAATAATAAATCGAAATTCGCTTTTCAATTATAAAATAAAATACAAGATTTCAATATAAATGAATGAATGTTTAATAACCAAATATATAAACGAAAGCTTAAATCTTAAACAAATTAAACAAAGATGAATTTAAATACTAATTAGCATGCAATTTTTCTTAATGTTATACGTTAGAGCGCATGAAGCAATAAAATTCATGTCGTTCGCTCACCGATAGCGTGAAAATCGGTAAACCGTCAAGTCGGACGGATTAAAAAGAGCGGCCTCATAAAATGGAGGAAATGTCATTGAGGAGGGATTTTAATTGCAATAAAAAGAATTTTAATATTTAATAATCAAAATGACCAGTATTAATATATGCATCTGAAACATGGTGACTAACAGCAAGAGAAGAGAAAATGTTGGCAATCTTTGAAAGGAAAGTGCTAAGAACTATTTTTGGTGGTATCCATGCCAATGGAAATGGGCGAAGAAGATACAATTTTGAAATTTACAAACTCTTTAGAAATATTGACATTCTAAAATATGTTAAACACAGAGATGTGAACAGAATGAGATGGGCCGGTCATCTCACGAGAATGGAAAGTGATACAGCTGCTTTGAAAGTTTTCAATGTAACCCCTTTGGACAGCGACCCAGGGAAGACCGAAAAAGAGACTGTTTAGACTCTGATTTTAATGTTATTAAGATCAAAAACTGGAGGTCCACGGCCAAGAGAACAGCCTGGCTGGATCTTTTAAAGAAGACCCATAATGGGCTGTTGACACAATAATTGATGACACGATATTAAAAGAAAAATTGGATGACTCTATTACTACCCAAATTATACTTTCTTTCAAAGCTGCTTTTCGCCGCGTATATTTGACTAGCAAATGGATGAAAATGAGCAATTGATTCTCTCATTTTCACCATTAAACCACATGTCTACTATTCCACGCGATCCGTAGTCGGACTATACCATATATAGGACAAAACAAATTAAATGTTTTAAAACAATACATAAATACAAATGAATTAGAAAAAATAATTATTATCATTAACACTAATTGAAATATTACCTTAAACTTAAAGAATTGCTATTAAGGATGATTCTCGTTTAATAATTTGAATATAAATGTATCATTTTCATATTCTTATTTTTAAAAAATGAACGAAACATCTGTGCTAAATTTGAGTAAAAAATAATAATAGAGGCCTTCACTAGATTTTGCAATTGCAGTAAATATGTAGTAGAAATTATCGAAAATGACATTCAAAAATTGACAAATGAAGTTTAATAACTGAAATGAACAGATCGTAAAAGCAACATGAACTAATCTTGGACGAATGAACTAACATGAACGAATCATCAAACAACATGAACTTGATAGCGTCAACTTCTACCCTTCATAATGACTTTTAACGTTATTTTACCAAATTGATATTCTTTATTAAAATAGCAATTTTTTAATTTACTATGTAATTATAAACGATATTGTATGATTACTTGATTTATAGAGCCCAATTAGATCTTTGTTTATATTAATACAAGAATAAAATAATTAAAGATTATATATATATATATATATATATATATACACACATACAAGAATCTATAACCAATCAAAGGACAACCTCAACAAAGCAAACATTTGATTTCATACATGTTAGTAACTTTAACTGAAACTTTATATTTAGTTTCTTCCTTCAATATAAATTTTTTACAACATATCAGTTAAACATTTTGAAAATTTTGGCACATTCAAAAAATCAACTTAATATGAATTACAAGAATAGAATGAACAGAATAAAATGTCATCAATAAGTGACGATTTCAACTTATGAATTACAAGAATAGAATGAACAGAATAAAATGTCATCAATAAGTGACGATTTCAACTTGACATTTCCTCCTTAAATATAGCATAACATAAAAACAGAATATCAATTTCAGAAGGCATTTTTGTCTTTTTTATATTTCTAGAATTTATTAAGTAACAACGTTTTAATTAAAGTAACAAACTTCATCGAGAAAAAAAACTGTTTGATGTGAATCAAATGTTAAATGAAATAGGCTGTTTAATTAACTCTTAAATGAGTGATAATAATCAATTTCATATCTGAACCGGTTTATTAATTAAAATTAATAGTTAATTTTTGACTTAAATAATTTAATTCATTAAATTATTTATTTTTTAATTTAATCCCCCAGGGACATTTTTTTAATGAAAAATTATTCCTTAATTATGTATATATCTCTTTATATCAATAGCACAGTGAGTAAAAGCAATGAATCTACAAAAAAAAAAAAAAAAAAAAAAAAAAAAATCCACACACGTGACTAATTACTGTTTACAGTAATTAACAATATACTCGAAAGAATTGCAAATATTTTTTTAATGTTTTGAATTTCACTCACATTTATGATAAAAATATATTAAAATTAAAAAAAAAAAGACATTAAAACGTAATTTTTATTAGAACGCAGATTAATTAAAATCGCCATATAAATATTAAAACTTTTTTTAATTAGATTTTAATATATTTCGAACGATTTCTTTCAAATTTGAAAATATTTTGCTGAAAAGAAAGTTTGTAGATACAGTACATTCCTTTTAAATGACTGATTATATTCTTGTTTATTTATTTATTACAGTTTTACAACTCCTTATTTTCGAATTAGAGAAATATGTAAAACATTAAATAATATTAGATAAATCAATGAAATTAAACATATTAGTGTTATATAAAAAAAAAAAAATCATTTTTAGTTTTAAATAAAAGCAAGTATTGAAAAATCTTTTAAAAGTATCAACAACTTAATTGAAACAGTTTTTAATTCTATGAAATAATAATGTTGTCTTATAGATGAGATTATTGATAAAAACGTCTTAAATAAACAAAGTATAATATTGAATTCATCATTAGATTCATCATTTTATACTACTGTGATGAATGAGCAAGGGATAACATTAAAATAATTCATTTTTTTTTTTATCTCAAAGAGACATTTTGAAAAAGAAAATATTTACTGAATAGTTCGATATAGTAATAAATTTTAGGAAATTTGCAATAATCGAAGAATATAGCAGAGAAAAAGTTTACTCTAGAATTTAAAGATTTTGACTCGTACATATTTTTAGATGCATCTATAGTTCGTTTATATAAATGCATGAACATGTTAATAAGATGCTTATATTTTATTATTTCTAGTCTATAACGTATTTGAAAAACCTAATAAAATATATTTATATTTTACATTCAGACATTTGTAAAATCTGACCCAATCAAATTCCTATCAATAGTGTAACAGAAAAGAATAACGGCAAATTTTAAGAGAGAAAATATGTTTTAGAAAGTATTTAAAACCATTTTATAAACTGTATGTTTTAAAAATGGGTACTCACAAAAAAAAAAAAAAAGAGTTTTCGTCACTTATTTTCTATAGTTCAGATTTGTAAAATGAACACATTTCTGTAATTCCTTATTGAACATTTCAGATTTGTAAAATGAACACATTTCTATGATTCATTATTGAACAATTACAGATTCAATACTGTTCCTCCTAAAAACATCCTAGTCACAAACTACCATTTAATATTTTATATCTTAATCATTCATTTCAGACTCAAATAATCTTTTGATACAAAGCATTCAAGGAAAAAATTTCAAAATTGAAATGCACAGTTATGGCACTTGTTCGCGTAGAAAGTCATGAAGCACAGCACTCACCTCAGTGACAAACGGCTGTCAATTCGACGGATGACACAGCAGCAGGGGCGGGTAGAGGAGTCACCACACGACCAGTGCACGCGTTCGAGTACGGGAACACGTTGCCCAGACTTTCCAGCTGCGGCACCCGTACACCCCGCCAATCTGAGACTGCTTGGCGCTAAAGCTCTCGCTCGCCAAACACGCCAAGCGATAGCACAGTGGGAAATGCTTGTTGCTGAGGTTTGCGAGATGTTTGTTGGATTTATTTATTTATTTTTCTTTTCCATATTCCGATTCGAAGGTGAAGTTTTGGTCAAAATGACAGAATGTTCTAAGAATAATTTTTATAATGTTCTAAGAACTAGCAATTATATACCGATTACAGAGTACCAATAGGGATAGACCTCTTAACCTCCTCATCTTAATTCATATATTTAATTTACAATTAATTATAGGCTGCTTAAATGTTAGTAATAGGGTAAAAAAAATAAAGTTTCTAAAATTTTTAAAATGGTGCTGAAAAAAAGTTAAAAAATACTTAAAATAAAATAAAAGTAAGGTAAAAAATAAAAATGTTTAAAATTTAAAAATTCGGTACAATTAGGGACCAGTTGTAGATGCCATAAAAAATAGTTTGCTGAAGTGAATGTTCTAAGAATGATTTTTTTTTTTTTTTTGGGAGGGGGAGGGGGATGAGGTGATCTCCAAGGCAGGTAGATATTTGAAAGGACCAAAAGGATCAAACCAGCCGAAATAAATTATAAATAAGGAGAAAAAAGCTTTAATTATCGTTGTGTTCGAATTATTCTCTTCACTTCAAGAGTGCATGGTAGAAACAGCGTGGAATGTCTTGCTAGATAGCATTTTGGGTTCTCCAGTTGTCGCAGTTTGAAACTCTACAAGAAACGCTAAACCAGCGTTTTACGGACACAGGAACAATAAATAAATTCGTCGGCCATAAAGTCCTTCTGTTGGGTTGGAGGGTATTGTTTTTGTTTGTCGCTCTATGGTCATCTTGTGCACAAGAGGGCTAAATAGACCGGCACCTACAATTTAAAGTGGATTCCGAACCATCACAAACTTATCTTATACCATATATATATACCAAGGCCACTTCTTATGACCCTGGATAACTCTGAATCTACTGTAGATCTAATGGATGATCAAGAAAATAATTTCTGTTTTAACACTATACTCAAAGAGCTGAAAACCAAAATTACTTTCTTGACAAACCAAATGATCCCATTTCTAAGAGTCTAGAATTTGAAAACGTTTCACTAAAAACCAATTGAAGTTTATTAATTTATGTTCAAATTAATTGCAAACATTCGAATGCGCAAAGTAACTGCACCTCCACCCTCGCAGGTGTCATTCATTTCAAAGACCATCGGCTGGTGTCACTTGAAATTGAAAGTCCTTTTTATGAACACATTTGACCGCCTTGTATTTTATTGAGTCAGAGAAACAATTGGTATTTTATATCACACTCAAATGTTCCCGTAATGTAAGTTTGTTTTCACTAGTTTACGTTTCGTTCTTTTAGATTTGGTTTTGGTGCGTCACTTTACTGTCCTTTTATGTACACTTTAGGCTAATTAGACAGGGACATACAGTGCAAAATGGATCCCGAACCACTCACAATTATCCATGACACAGCCAGGATTCGAACCTGAAGCCTGTGATACCAAAGGGCCAGAGCACTAGCCATTTGGACATCGGGCCGCGCAAAATATTTTTTTTAAACAATGCAATATTGCTTGCATTAGTTTGTCGCTCTAAGGTCACTTTCTGCACACTTTAGGCTAAGTCCGGACCTACGATTTAACGTGGATTACGAGCCACTCACAAACATCCCTGTCACCGTCAGAATTCGAACCGGAAGCCTGTGGCACCAAGGACCAGAGCGCCAGCCAAATTGGTTATCAGGCTGATGTTCCTTTAAGAGTTACTCATAACATCAGCATTTACAATAAGTAGGAGAAATTGTTTTGGAATTGCTGTTTTTGTCTCATGAAACTGAGAAGAAACCGTGAAAAGGAAACACGAATTCAGCAGCTGAAAAATAAAAAAATAAAAATTTCAGTTTTGTTGTAGGAGTATTAATTTAATTTTAGTTTTCTTGATAAATATTTTCTACTGAGTGATAACGTTTATAGTGTTTACCAAGCGTGGGAGTGAAAAAATTCGTAGTTGGATATATATATATAGAGAGAGAGAGAGACAGATAGAAGAAAATTTAGCCGCCAAGCCTATATGTCGATAATGGAAGATTACAAATTGAAGTTGTAAGGTCACAGTTGGAAGAGCAAACATTTGACCGCTCCTCAGATATGTGTCCGTAACACGTACAATTCGAACTGAAAAACTTTTTAAAATTTTTTTGCTCTATCTCGCTGATCGATTTTAGAGTTCAGATATTTGAGTGTATGTATTCAATGTGCATACATTTTCACTATTTTTCAAACCATTTATATTCGAGATTTTAAAAGCACCAGCTAATAGGCAAACAGAATGAATCAATTCACAGTGTGATATTGATTCAAAAATGATTATTTGAACTTTTGTGTACAGCATTTTAAATCATTGCAACTCTCTTAACCACGCTGATTATATTTCAGTATTTTTAGAAGTTTGCCTTTTAATATTTCATTTATCCCAATCATTTTTCTGCTGTAAAAAAAAAAAAAAAAAAAAAAAAAAAAAAAAAAAAAAAGTACCCGGTATTCATCATCTGCGGACGGTTTGTGCGAGCTCATTTTCTTTGCCATGTTGGGTACCCACAAAGCTTACTTTGAAAGAGGTGAGATCTTAAACTAGTATACATTTATTTTCCAAGCTTTTCAGATATCAAAATATTATTTTTAAAAATATTAACATAAATTCACTAAAATTTAGGAAAATTAGAGAAAAACATATGTATGAAAGAACCAAAAAATCTACAAATCTTTAAGTCAACTCCTAACTTAATTCTATGAACTACGATTTTGATGAAAAGATTTAGACAAATTTGAGAAATGTATACACACTTCTTATATGTATAAAAACAGATTTTGCATAACAAAACATGTTTTACAACATTAAAATATAATACAGAATGTGCACTCACTTACGAGACATTCATGTATTCTAAATTAGCTTATTAAAAAAAAAGTAACAAATTAATAATTAATGACAAAGTGTTACAGAAAATCTGAAGAAAATTGTACATTTTAATCGCAAAGATGCTTTATTTGTAATAATTCAATCTTATTTTGTTCTTCAAAGTAGAATTTCTATAAGATCTTTTGCCGAGGTGGAACCAAGATTGCTTGTTATTCAACTAGGTGCTAAGAAAAGGCTCTCCAAACTTACTTGGCATGCTGCTAAAGTCCATTTTTAAGTTTGTAAATCACATTAGAGATAATAAAATACAACATTACTGCGATATATATATATCAATATGTTAAATGAAATATGTTGTGATGGGTACTAATCTTTATAAAAAATGTGGCACGAATAATAAATAAAAGTTAAATCTTTATAAAAAAAATGAGGCACGGATAATATAAGGCTCCTCTTGATCTTGAGGCCCTAGGCTTGAAGCCTAGTTAGCCTATAGGAAAATCCGGGCCTGCCTGGAGCGCCAGAGCGCTAGTCACTCGGCTATCAGTGTGGCTGTATTATTGAAGGATGCAAATGAATCTCAGAATTTTGAAAAATAAAAATTACTTTTATAACAAAATCGGGAATCCTGTTTTTATACCAATTCCTGACACAGAATCTGCGATTCTCAAAAGCAGATTTAGGCGATTTCTTTTTGAAATTTTTTACCTTTATTTCCAGAAAAAAATCACCACATTAAAGTATCATATTTCCAAAGAAATTCTTTATAAATACACTTTTATCAGCTTATTTGAAGCAGGAAATGGCTGACATTTTGTTACACTCCTAGAAAATGAAAAATTGCAACGTACCAACGAATTGCATCCTATCTCCAACAGTCTTGCAAGAAATTAAAACGAGCGATCGTCCTTTTTCCCTCCGGTGTGATGTGGACTGAGCTTTAATTGAAGCAATTGTCAACTTCCTGTCTTCCCCTTTCACGGACGCGGACTCTTGGAAGGATTTTTTTGCTTTGTAAAAATGGGATCTTTCACCAACGTGTAGAGTAGAACACACTTTATACCCAATAATAGCCATTTTCCTTTGTTTCGCTGCTGTCTTTAAATGGATGTTGTTTTGATAAATAGGTGAAAACACACACACACACACAAGTTTAACATAACCACATAAAAACACATACTAAAAAAATCCAGCAATTTTTTTGTTTATTAAAAACATATTTTTTTTTTTTTTTTTATTCTTTTCATATTTTGAATTTATTCACGAGAATTATTTTTTAAATTTACTTCAAAAAAAAAAAAATGATGAATAGGAAGAAAATACTTGGATGTATCGTTTTAGGTTTTTTCATTCCTTTCTTTAAATTTAATTAATAAATTTATTTAACAAATTTAGAAAAAAAGAAAACTAATATAAAAAATATTCGTAAAAATACTCTACAAATGAATATTTTGTGTAAAAAAAAAAATTTAATAACATTTTTGAAAGATGTTCACATAAAAGTGTTCAAAATGATTGATTTTTTTATAAATGACAACAACGTGGTTACTTACAAAATTGCATAGACCCTATTTTTATGCAATAAATAAGGTTTACAATTTTCTCTCAGTATATTACAAATACTTCATTCGAATAAATCTCACGGTTTGCAGTTACTCTGGTCTGGATTGTTCATATATATATATATATATATATATATATATATATATATATATATATATATATATATATATATATATATATAAGGTTGCCAGAAACATGTTTCATTTTAAAATTGTTCTCCAGAAAGTAATTTAGATCGTTGTCAAATAATGAATTAAAATGCTCAAAACTCATCATACTATTTGTGAAATAACATTCACTCATAATTATTAACAAAATCAAATCGAAACCATTTGGTTAAACATGAATTTATTTGGTTATTGTTGAGAAATTGAACCATGCAAGCATGCAATCAAGACCTGTTTTTCGGAAATTTTAGCTAAAGAAGACAGAAAATAAAATGAATCATTAAACATCAGTAGGTTATGAAATGAATAAAAACATTTTAGGGCGAATTGAAAGTAGACTATATAATTATCTACTTAACAATACAAAAATATAGCATTCCGTTTAATTTCAGATGCATAATAAGTCTTTAAAACTTTGTAGGAAATAATTCACTGTAACCATTTAGCCACTCATCATTTAAAAGAAACTCAATTTTTCGGTTCTGTAGTTATTTTTGAATAAGCATTTGAAATATATAGGATGGTAATTTAAAGGATAATGAAAACACGAACCATCGTATTTATTTATTGATTACAAAAATGTGTGATTCAAAATAAATTGGGAAGCAAAGAAATAGTGCATGTGTTTCATTCAAATCACTTGTGTTTCCATTTTCTGAAACTGAAAGTTGATTTTCACCCTATACTTAAAAGACTGGCGTTGAGAAAAATTAACGTACAATTAACGTAATTAATGCACAACAACGCTTTTCTTACGTATATCCCTTTTATTTTCAATTCCTTCTATTAGCTCACACTCTCCCTATATATATCTTGTTCCCATTTTCAATCGTTCGTAAAATGCTTTTTATTCATCCACTCTAGTTCAATTACATTTTTTTTTTGAACTTGTAGTGGAGGACACTGGATGTGAATACAGTTTTTTCAAATATTAATTCAGTATTTAAATTTAATTCGTCAATTTTAGTTTTTTGTTAGATTTAAGTTGCATGTATCTACGAATAGATGGCGCCAGATAAACTTAAAAAGAATGAATGAAAATTATTTATAAAGGACTTTCTGCAATAGAATGAAGAAAAAAGTAGGAATTGACTTTAAAAAAAAAAAAAATTATATTACTTGTTTTAAAATTATAATTTGTAATTCTTTTTTTTGTAGAATCTTCGAATTCTTATGGAACTTTAAAACAGGGCCTCTCCAACTTAAATTTAATCTTAAAAAAATTAAATATTAGAAGAATGTTTTATTCAATAATTTTTTTTTTCCATGTCATTTCTTTTACATTTTATTTCATACTTTTAATTCCATGTTCCATTCTATACTAAAAAGATCAAATCCTTTGCCGGTGCCCTGATTTTTTAGAGATTCAGTCATCTGGGGAGCAGAAATAACACGTTTTATATAAACCTGGGGGGAGGGGACGTATTCAATGATAAAGCTGTTCTAGGGATAGTATAATTAATTTCTTTTGGTTTTTACAATTTCTTTCGGATTTTGCTCATTTCTTTTGGATTTTACTGATTTCATGGTCAATGTTTTAAATACCCTGTTATTGTACAGTTTGTATAAATATTTGTGTTTTTCTCTTTGTCTCCCAATATACTTACTGCCAATACATCTTTTGTCTGCCAATATACGCTGTCTTTCAATGGATGTTGTTTTGATAACTAGGGAATAAAAATCACATCAGTTATAGGTTTAAAAAAATCCAGCAATTTTTTTTTTTTTTTTTATGTTTATTAAAAACTTAGTTTTTTTTTTTTATTCTTTTCATCTTTTGAATTTATTCACGAGAATTATTTTTTGAATTTACAGCCAATGCAGTTCTGCCTTTTTGATATGTGTGTTTTTTCTGATGGCTTTCGGTTTCGTTGCTGCACCTCGGATCTCTGAATAATCACTTTCATTCCTGTCATTTTTTTAAAAGGGCGTGAATTGGCGCCACTTCAGAGTTTTTGCACAGGTTGCGGTTTGCAATCGGATTGTGTTTCTAGGATGTATAGGATAAATGACGAATAGCGGATACTGTTGAATTAGCTTTTATTATGCAATAGAGTTATCATCATCAGTGGGCCAACTATTATTTTACTACTTTTATTTGTTTTCATAAGTATTTTTCAGGTTAAACTGTTAAGTTATGGCCTTTTAATATCTTTTCGTTTCCTTTAAAGAGCCGTCGTAACAAAAAAAAAAAAATTCTAATTATTTTTCTTTAATTAAATAAAACTAATTTTAACTTATTTATAACATTGTTTTAATAAAAAGACATCATAATAATTTATAAAACTATAGCACTTAAATCCAAAGAAAATAAATGGATTCCTACTATTTTATCGGACGCTGAGTCAAAAATGGTGAAAAAATTCATATTAGTAATTTTTAATGAACCAAAAATCTTATTGTATTCCCACCCGTAACAAGGGTTGTTCAAGAATTGCGAATGGAAAATAATGTCACAGCGCTTCTTGCATCTGAAACCCTTTTAATAGTTTGTTTCTAATTTTAGGATCGCTTGCGTCTATTGCTTTTGTTTATGATCGTTATTTAATGTTTTGAACTCGCGATTTAATTTGTTTTTAATTGAGTTTTCATATTAAAAATCCAAATTCCCCAGAAAAGTTTTCCAGCAGTCTATAATCGATGATGTTGATGATACTTATTCCTTCGATACGAAATAATTCTTAAGTTTTATTTTCTGAAGCCGGGAAACGTTGGCTAAGGTTGTAATGGTTTGGAATCCACTTTACCGTAAGTCCGGGTCTAATATATCTGTTTAGCTTAGTGCTGTCCAAAACCTGGCAGACGGTCTTGGCCCATCTAGGGGCTGTTGCGCTGATGATGAGTAGTTTACATTTACTGTACGAAATGCTTTTATTTTATTGTTATAACATATTTATATAAATATCACTGCTTAAACGGGAGATCAACACGTTTGATGATTTGATTACAAATGGGTCACATTCATTTGTTTGTATACAGTGCTAAAATTCCGTTCATTTCATGAATCTATAGGGTTTACGATGTTTGAAATAAATTTTGCTCATCTTTTTCATTTATGAGGTGATTTTTGTTTTGTTTATTTTTATATAATTCCATTCCTTTTTTTTTTTCATATCTTAATTTAAAATAACTGCATTAAACAAAACCAAGTAATACAAAAAAAAAAAAAAAAAAAAATTAAAGTCAATTCCTACTTTTTTTCCCACTCTATTGCAGAAAGTCCTTTATAAATAATTTTCATTCATTTTTTTAAGTTAGAAAAATTCTCTCTCTCTCTCACATACACACTTTCCATCTCTCACTCATTTATTCACGTGTTTCATTTTCCATTTTGTTCCCTCCTTGACTCAGACTAGGACCCAGAATGAAAAAAGACATTTGGAAAGACTGACGGTATTTATTCCTAAATTTATATCCTGCTTAATATCTTATAGAAGAGACATTTTTTTTCCCCTATAAAATTAAAATTAAGGAATTAAATTTAATGAATGAATTAATACTTGAAAAAACTGTATTCACATCCAGTGTCACCCACTACAAATTTCAAAAAATGCATTTGAACTGGAGTGGAGGAATGAAAAGTATTTTATGAACGATTGAAAATTTGAGCAAGATATATATATAGCGAGAGTGTGAACTAATAGTAGGAATTGAAAAAAGCTAGTATATATCGCGATTAAAGTTCAATCTCGTGTGTCATTCGACTTTTCCGAGTATTTTTCCAATATCTGTATACATTGTTTACTCGAATTTACAATGACGGAACTATCACAAAATGTGTCATTGATAACGATTCTTCCGCGAAGTAGAATTCTAGACATGAAAAAATAAAAAGTGTTTCATCCGGAAGATATTTTAATATTCAAAGGCAACAGAGATTCGAGAAAAGAATTCATTTCAGCGCGTGAAAATGAAGCAGAAAAATGAAATAAATCTTGATTTCTCACGTTTGTTCCCTTGTGTCAATAAAAAGGAGTGCCTTGGACGACCATTACAATTGTACTACACGAACATGAAATCGCTGATCCATGCCACACTTCTTTCTCATGTAATACAAAAACTATATCCTCTTATAATAGGAAACCATTGCATGATGCCAAATTTAGATATTTTGATTCATTTACCTTATAATTTTATTTTTTTCTCATTTATTGCATTGTAAAAAAAATATTTTCAAGTTCTTATTTATTTTACAATGGAATTAACCCGTCGCCAATTTTATACATTTATTTTACAAAAAGAAGTCAATAGAAATTATATGTTGTCAGTTTTGTTTTAAGGGGCCTGATGGCCGAGTGACTAGCGCTCTGTGCGACACGTTTCGGGTTCGAGTCCCGACGGGGCCATGGATGTTTGTAGTGGTTCGGAACCCACCTAAACCATAGATCCCGATATAATAAGACTGTAGAGCGTTGGGCGTCGGGCTGACAACCCTACCCCGTAAAAAAAAAAAAAGAATACATCTCTTGTCTCGAAATCTGCCAGTCGGCAGACAGCTTTGGCCCACCATAGGCCTGTTGCGCCAATGGAGAAGAATTTTTGTTTTAAATCTTTACTGCCATCATCATCAGTGGAGCAACATCACCTTGGTTGTCCAAAGCCATCTGCCTACTAGCAGATTTCGAGACAGGAGATGGTTCCTTTTTACGAGGTGGGGTTGTCAGCCCGACGTTCAACGGTCTACAGTCTTATCTGACCGGGACCTACGGTTTAAGGTGGATTTCAAACTACTACAAACATCCCTGGCCTCGTCGAGACTCTAACCCGAAACGCGTTTTCATCGAGCGCTAGTCACTCTGCCATCAGGCCATTTTACTTCAATGAAACAAAAATATTATTTCACATCACTAAAATATAATTAAGATACAATTTTGAACTTCACAAACTTTTTAGAGATATTGACATTCTAAAATGTGTTGAACTGAACAGAATGAGATGGGCCGGTCATCTCATGAGAATGCAAAGTGATAGAGCTGCTTTGAGGGTTTTCAATGTAACCCCTTTTGGCAACGACCCAGGGAAGACCAAAAAAGAGATGGGTCGACTGTCTAGACTCTGCTTTTAATGTTATTAAGGTCAAAAACTGGAGGTCCACGGCCAAGAGAACAGTCTGGCTGGATCTTTTTAAAGAAGGCCCACAACGGGCTGTCGAGTCAGTTGTGTTGATGAAAATATAACTATTCAATTATTTAAGTTTTACTTATGCCTATAAGAATGTCCATACTGTTGTTTGAATGAACTCTTTGCTTTCCTTTTCAGTTGAAGGAAAAAACAGTAGCATACATGGAATAATTATAAATAGTTTTTGAAATAGCTGTTTCAGCAATTTTGAAGGTTCAGTATTACTTGTTGATTTATGTGCTGACTATTAGATAACTATTCTTTATTTTTAACATTTTATAGTCATTCATTTCCTGACGTTTCCTCTACTTACGCAAGTTATTTCCTGAAATAGTATCACGTAGAAATTGAATCATTTCATTTCATTTATAATACAATAACAAAAATAATTGCATAAAATGAATAGTTGTTATCAGTTTTCTGAAAATCTTCCCTCGGCAGTTTTAAAGATAATGGTTCTGACTGAAATCTGAACTGACTATCACAACAGCCCACTGCATTTATCTGTTCACTTATCTGACGTTAGAACTGCTTTAAAACGTGCACGGCCTAACTATCATAACGGAATAAGAAAGATAAAAAAGGAATATAAAATTCAAATAAATAATATTGTAACATTATTTTATTGAAAGTCTTCAATAAAATAATGTTACAATATTATTTATTTGAAGTTTATATTCCTTTTTATTTAATTCTTATTTGACCGGGACCTACTGTTAAGGTGGATTCCTAACTACTAGAAACATCCATCGCCCCGCGGATAAGAATTAAATTTATTTGTTGAACAAATTGCAGTTAGTTTTTAAAAAAAAATGATAGTTGTAAGGAATTAAACCTCTTTTTTAAACCATATTTTTAAAATAGCTTATCGAATACATTTTTTGGGGGGAAATTAAATGTTTCATTTTTTGTAACTTATATATTTTGAAATTAAACAATCCTCTAACTAACCGTTAAATTAAAGTTCATCATCATTGGCGCAACAGCCCCATAATGGGCCGAGGCCGTCTGCCTGCTGGCAGAGACAGGAGATTTTTATGGGGCTACTTTTTATTGGGTAGGGTTGTCAGCACTACGCTCAGCTCTTTACAGCCTTATTATACCGGGACCTACGGTTCAAAATGGATTCGAACTACTACAAACATCCATGGCACCGCCGGTACTCGAGCTGTGGTACCGAGAGCCAGAGCTGAATTGAAGCTTGAAAATTGAAATAAATTGAAGCTGCTTTTATAAAATGAGCTTTGTATTTGATACTTATTATTACTTAACAAAATAGACGAGGAGAAAAAAAAATTCTCCTTCAATGCAACATGTATATACATTTGAGAGATAACATATGTAATGAATTCTCAATATCGATGGCTAATGCCTGACAGGAGTGAGATTTCTGTTGTTAGGATATAAAAATAAATGAATACAAAATTTTTCCCATCGAAATCTTGAATTCATGCTTGTCATTACTAACAAACGTTTTCATCAAACTAGTTTATGTATGCATTAAATTGTTAAGCACTGAAGGATATATTTTCTAATGTTAAAGTCTCTTTTTTTTTTATTAAAATATAGCTTTTCCCTTGTTCTAACCTTTAAAAAAAATAAAGTTAAAAAAAAAGAAAGCGTAAAAAATTTAAAATATTTCAGACCAGGAATGCCTTGACTTGCGAGCATCACGAACCACCTATACTCATTGTACAGGGACCACAGGTCGTACACACAAACATTCGGCATTTCATTTATAGACATGATTGCAATATAACAAAAAACAAATAATTTATTAAAATAGGAATGGGTTGTGGGGCATTGATTTAATAAATATTTTAATGTTTGGCTCAAATTTTTGTAAAATGCAAAGGACTATCGAACTAATTTCTATTGATAGTTTTGTACATAAATACATTCAGGGTTATTCATAGATCCCAGGAGAAACTCTGAGTGACGGTACATACATTTTTGTATGGGATGTAGGGTCGGAAGTGAGGGTGAATGAGCACACTTTCAAAGGAATTTGTTGCAACAGCCAGGCGCAATGTCCCGACTCGTCACGTGACGAGTTTCGAGTCTTCTGGCTGGCAACACACGATGCGCATTCTATTTAATTTTTATTCTTCATTTGCTACTGTCTTTTCATTTACGAGAGTCCACATGACTCAGTTGATAACCTTCATTGCTCCTGTGCTCCAAATGCCTGGCATCATTCGAACAGTTCACTCATCACTCCTTCGATGTTACCATGGTTGCAATTTCGAGCATTTATTGAAAAAAACATTAAATCGAAAGAGCACTCTGCAATGATGTTGTGTTTCTCATTTTTTGTGCTCGTGCCTCAATGCGTCACTTCCGACCCTACATTCCTAAACAAAAAATGTTTTTTTTAGTCAGCTGTACACCCCCTTCTCCCAAGTGTTTCCCGTGGTCATTGAATCACCCTGCATAATGATTCCAGTTGTCTTGGTCACAGTTATTTTCTCTCATGGATTTTTAAAAGGAAAGTCATTTTACACACGTTTTAACGTTAAACACACACGCTTAACACAAGTTACACGTTAATACGTTAAGCACACACTTTTTAAAATGAAAGCCAATGACTTTCCAACTAACAGAGTTGAGAATCTTGTCCAAGGTAAGAAATAAATCAATAAAAAAAAATGTAGTTATTATTTAGTTATCTAAAAGTTATTATCTCCCAGCTAAGAATAAATTAACAAACATTAATCGTAGATTGATTAACAAACATTGATTGATTTTCGAATATCGTAGTGCGTAATGTTTTATTAAACTAGAGTTAGATAATGTTCCATCTTTTACTCTTTCATCGATACCTGAAGGTTTTCAAAGAATAACCTAATCTTATGATGAGGCAGGTCACTAGATAAGAAAGGGTGGACAGTGGTCTAAGCACCCTCATTTATGAGTTTCTGCTGTTTTAAACGGACTTTAACAACAATCAGATTTTTCATGTTAGAGATCCCTCCATCTAATCAGCGGTCAAAGAATTCTGTGAAGTTCCGATAGCAGCAAAACAATCTGTTCCGTTTGCTGTTTATTTGTGTTTGTTTATTTAAAGGGCTTTTAGGTAATCTTGAAAAAAAAAAAAAACCGTTGAATTGCTCCAGTGACAGCAGCAGATTCGTTATACCTTTATTTTCCTTCTTTCCTTTGTTCTTCCTTTATACACTTTGTGCTACATTAAACATCAATTTCGAACATTAGGCGATTTTCTGAGGAAAGAAAAAGAACTCACGAAACAAACAAAAAAAAAAAGAACGATTTCTTGAGCAAATTCCTATTCGCTGATTTAAATAAAATTTCAACTGTTATGCGAGTTCATATTTTGCTTAATGATGTGTGTGAATGCGGAACTGTGAGGGATTTAAAAAAATTTTTTTTTTTTAAGGATGTGCATGATTCGTGAAAAATCTTTCTAAACCATAAGGTGTTTCAGCTAAGAATCACTGTGATTTAAAAGAAAAAAAAAACTTGCCATTGCTTTCATTGTTCAAAAAAGTGCAAAATTTTGTATTTTCACATTGAATTACAAACTAAATTCTTTATCAGGAAAAAGACATGTTTTAAAAAGATATAGCTCTACATTGCTTATAATGTAGGCATACATTTATATACCATAACAAAGTATCCTTAAATGCAATAATATATAGTATAAAATTATATATAATATAAAATTATATTATATGATTAATTAGATTGAGATGATTTATTTCTTAATTAAAAGCAATTTATTCTAAATTGTATGTTTAGTTGTTATATCAAATATATATATATTTAATTCGTGTCTAAATTCAATACCTAAATTTAATTCGAATCCATTATTACTATTCGTATTATTATTATTATTATATATAACCTAAATCCGTCGCTGCCTCCATGTCTCTTTACTTCTTGCTCCGGAGTTCACACTTTCTCCCATATCTCTGATTGTTCTTAGATGTCCCCATCACATCTTCTTCTTTCCAAGACCTCACGCCCTTCTTTCATTATTGGCTTTGAAATTCCACTTAAAATCCGTCCATGGGCCAATAAGTTTTTCCATTGGTGTGTGTGGGACGAGATACCGGCATTTAATCAGATCGAAAAAAAAAAAAAAAAGCTTGTCCTTTTGGAGATCAGGGGTCGATTCCTCCTTCTCAAGTGACATTTACCAAAAGATATGTGTACACATGGTTTATCATTCCATCGCAGTCAAAACGCTCAATTTCCTTTCAGAAAACTCGCTCCCTTAATAAATATGCGACCACAGGTAACTTCACATGTCATCCTCCAGTCATCTCAACAAACCTCCTCTCCTGAACACCTGCACTTTGAAGTTCCACAAAAACTCGTCAATTAAACGTCAGTAGAGCTCTCCCCATATTCGCAGCAGTGGTGATGGGTTTGTTTCAGCAGGAAAGGGTAATCCCTTGATCAAACTCGATTCCTCAGGAAAGGGTTATTTTTTTATTCAAACCTACCCGCAATCGAATGGAGGCCTCTATGCATAAAACACTCAAATATATATACATAAAATATATGACTACAAAACATAAAGATTACCCATAATTATATTTCAATACACATAAATAATTTATAAATGCATATCGACACGACACTAAGAAATCTAAATTCAGATGCGAAATAACAGAAAGAAAAAGATAATTTTTCTCTTTAACCTAATGTTTTCGTTTTACTCATACTCCAGCGGTAATAAGAGAAAGGTGGTTTGTGAAGAGGAGAGAATTTTACTCTATGCTTCAGTGACTGCTTTGATAAACGTGTAGACTTGATGACGTTTGGACAAAATTAAAAACGCCATAAGAATACTGTATATTGTTGACTGCCACGAACAACTTCACAACGAACGACTTTTAGGGACATCTGTCCCGCAATTGCGTGTCGCATGGAAGAAAACTCCCTCCAGGCAGGTTAACCATAAAGACCAGACACTTTACCATCCTCGCTTCTCAAAAGGTTGATGCAACGGACGCGGATTTGAACCTGAGCTCTCCTGCACACTTCACCCCCAGTCCACAAGTCGGGCGATCCTACAGAGGCACAAACTTGCATAATTTAAAAATATTTATATATAAATATTTTCCTATGCATCTTTAGATATTGATTTGATATAAGTTTTCTGAAAAAATAATCATTCTATATTTCAAATTACTTTTGTTGTGCTCAACTTAACACTTCCTTATTGAGCATTTCTATGGCTTGATAGTTACTATTGATGGATTGATGGTTTGAATTTTGAATTTTATTATTTTTAGCTGCTTTTGCATGATTAAATTACTGATAAATATTACACTGAATATTTTGCAAGTGAGATTGCTCTAATAATTTAAAGATAGGACAGATTGCGATGATATTATTTTTATAATATATGATATTATACAAGGGTAACTCTGAAATTTTTGAGGCAATGACAGACGACAGACGGAGGGGAAAAAATATTCGTTAAATTTGTAAATTTGAACTTTTTATGGCGCCATACGATCATTTGTGGTTAGATGTCGTAGAATAGATTTTGGAAGAAAGGAAAATGGAATTGACGCGAGAGCATTATCGCGCCATGATTTTCTACGATTTTTAAGTGCGGTTAAATCAAGAAGAATGCCTTCAATGTCTACAACTAGCATATGGAGACGAAGTTCCATCTCGTGCTACTGTATTTAGATGGTTTACAGAATTTCGTAGAGGTCGAAGTTCTCTGCTGGATCAAGAACACACAGAAATACCTTCATCAGCTGTACTTCCAGAAAATGTGTCGGCCATACGAAAAATGTTAGTCGATGATAATCACTGCACTTACCAAATGATACAGAAGAAACTTAAAATTGGATCCGCAGCTATACATAGAATTATTCATGAAGAATGCATACGAAAAATTAGTTTGTCGTTGGGTCCCCCATAATTTAACAGAACACCAAATTACGGAGCGTGTCAGAATGTGCAAAGAAACCATAAAATTACGTAACGATGGTGGACACCGCCTGATTTCTAAAATCAAAACTGGTGATGAAACTTGCATGCCGTTTTTTGACGTTCTAAGAAAAGTATGGGTCTTTGAAGATGACCCAAAACCAACAAACTTTTCACTAAAGACAACGAGCAATGAAAAAGTAATGCATGCCGTTTTCTTCAGAAGTACGGGACTGGTCAAAGCCATCAAGTTGGATGGACAGAAGACAGTCACAGCTAACTGGTACACCACTAAGTGTCTTCAGAAATTCTTCAAGAAGTGAATGTAAGGGGACTCATGCTTCACCATGATAATGGATCTTCTCATACGACAGGATCGACAGTCGAATTTCTTAAACAAAAAAATCAAAGTGATAGAACATCCACCCTGTTTCCCTGATCTTGCTATGTGTGACTTTTGATATTTTTTACGTGGCCGCCATTTTCATTGCGAAGATGAGATTGATGAGGCTATAAAAGCATATTTTTCATCAATTCCAAGAAATGGATAGCGAGAAGCATTTAATCTTTGGAAATATCATCTACCAAAGCGCATTGATGTTGGAGGGGACTATTTTGAACACTCTTAAAATTTGTTAAGTTAAACTTGTACCATTTAGTCGTATCTCAAAAATTTCAGAGTGACCCTCGTATAATGCAAATATTTTTTAAAAATTATAATCTATCATTTTCATTCATGAACTTTTTTTTTATCAACGACACGTGTTGAAATAAAGATCGTTAATCAACCACCGAGCAATTACGAATCTTCCTTTGTTTGTAACACAAAGTATAATAAAAAATATTGGACAAAAACATTTCTTCTAAAATAGTGTTATTTTTAACCGAGAATATATTTCACAGGTGGATTGACAGATTGGTTTATTTATGCATACATTTATGATTGCCATCTTTGCAGAAATGCATTTAAAAAAAAGTTAGTTAAACATGGAAAAATTTATGAATTCAAAACAATATTTGTTTTATCAATCTTTCTTTTTAAAGAATTACTATAATCTTTTATTTTATTTAATGAATCACCATATTTTATTCATTGTGATTGAAAATTTCTAATAGCAAATCTTTTCTAAAAAATTATATCTTTTTAATATTAAAATTTTAAGGAAAAGAAACTAAATTAAAATTCACTCTTTGAATTATTTTAATCCAGTATATTGAATAAGAAAATTTAATTTTCTGCTAATGAAAAAAAAAAAAAGTGTAATTGTTGGATACATGAAATATAACTCAAAAATGTAACGTTTCTCTTGGTAGGTCTTTGGACAAATATATTCTATGTTAATATTAATTAATGCTGTTATTTGTATAGTATTCATGTACTAAAATTAACCGCGTAATAAAAAATAAGGAGCTTTAAATTTAACGGTTAAAATTAACCGTTGATATATAAATCAGCATTAGTGGTTTAATACTTAACGAAAATTAAGTTTTCCCCATTTTTACTTGTTAGTGTTGAGCCAAAGCCAATCTTAAGCCATCTTAATCCAAAGACATTATTGACTTTTGGACATTTTGGACTTAAAAATAGTACTGCTTTTTGAGTGCAAAGCGTTCGCAAAGTGTTTCGAGAAAATAAGAGGATTTATACTACCCATGAAGGTGAACGTTTTTTATTATGGTACCTAAAACCACGTTACATTCTGGGCATCAGCAAAGCATGAAGTCAGATGCACAAGTTGAACATTCAACAGTGATAAGAAAGAGAGTTGACGAGATCGTAAAGTGCACAACCCATTAATTTAGAGCAGGAAAAGACTCCACATAGTTATTTAAAGGGCCACTGATGATTGATTGACATTGCAAATTTCACATCCCTGATTTGAAGATTGGCGCATCCGTCTTGAAGTTTTCTGGAGAGTGCCTATGCGGTCCTGTGCAACAACGATTCTCACAACAAGATCTTCCAAGGGAATCCATCGACATCACATACATCAAAGATTGCATATGACAAATGATAAACCTCTGACAAATTTCAGAATGTGGCTCTTTTAAAGAACATTATTTCGGCTAAAGTTTTCTGTCGAGTCTTGATAAGCTAATCAGCTGCAACTGCCGATGAACGTTTCTTTTCGATGAAAATTTGCAAATGGTAAATGCTTGGCTGTGATGTTCTGGATATGTGCTACTTTTTTTTTTTTTTTTGGCTGGAAAGAAATGACAAATTGTGCTTGTTGGACGGGTTTTGAAGCACCTTTTTTTCTATTAATCTATTAATCTTTAATTTTAATTCTTCTACTTTTCTTTTATCCTAATTCAAAAAATCTTATCTAGTATCTTCTGGAAACTCTACACATGGCACCAGATAATTGGTAACCTCCTCTCAATGGATTACACTTCGGGGTGTTCTTCCTTTTCCTTTCAAGCACGATATCTCTCTTACTTTTTCATTCCTTCCAGAGTAACTTGCACTCCTCATTTAAAGTTTAATTTAAATTAATTTTACTTACTTAAAATTCTGTAAATTCCACAATAGTACTTATTCTTATATTTGCCCAGATGAGGTGTTTTTCTTAATTAATTTTATGTAAGGCATTCCAGAACTAGTACTTCCATTGTCATTGCTATCATTGTCAATATGATTCTTTTGGTGGACACCATCACATCTCTTATTTCATCAGTGCAATTTACGAGTTTAAGGTATCGTCATCACAACTGGCACGACAGCCCGTTGGGAGGCCTTCTTTAAAAGATCCAGCCAGGCTGTTCTCCTCTTGGACGTGGACCAGTTTTTGATCTAGTTTTTGATCTTGATAACATTGAAATCAGAGTCTAAACGACCCATCTCTTTTTCGGTCTTTCCCCTTGGTCATTATCCAAAAGGGGTTACATTGAAAACCTTCAAAGCAGCGCTATCACTTTCCATTCTCGTGAGATGACCGGTCCACCTCATTCTGTTCAGTTTAACACATTTTAGAATGTCAATATCTCTAAAAAGTTTGTGAAGCTCAAAATTGTATCTTCTTTGCCAATTTCCATTGTGTCTCTTATTTTATCAGTGCAATTTATGAGCATCTTGTTTAAGGTATACATAAGTTAATAATTTAAGTGCCATTGCAGGCACACAGAGAGATAGTTGTCCGATCCTGTACAAAATGATCATAAACATATGTTTATGTGACATAGTTAGATATTTGCATCGGAAACAAAACAAATCACTGCAGTTTTCTACACAAAGCTGCCGCATATAGTATATCAGGTTCTGTGTGCCATTGGAAATATACTAGGAAACAGTTGTAAAATATTGCATGGGGTTGTTTTCAGTTCCAATTAAAGTTATTATTATATAGCATTAAATATTCAATGACAATTGTAACAGTAGTAAAATACGCTGCTCATATCAGCATTACTTTGAGTATTTGAATGGCAGAACTAGAAATGTTCAACTACTAAGAAGGAAATTACAAATTAGTGGAGTATATAATATGATCCGAATAAAAAAAAAAGAAATCCTTTTAATGTTAAATTAAAGAAACGGGTAATTTCAATGGATTTTCAAATTACCGGGAAAATTGAACTGGAACACATCCTATGTAATAAATCAATGTTATTATTTCTACCCTAATTCTATTTTACATCCAAATATTTTCAGAAATTTTATTTGAAATTTCGGAAAATTCTTTTAAATCCTCCGAATATTATTTCGATTTTATTATTTTGTATCTAACTCCGAGATAAATAAATAACGGATTAGTACATTTTAAAAAACATAAAAACAAAAAACAAACTTGAACTTTTTTTTTTACGATCTGATATGATATGAAAACTCAACTAATAAGTAATATTTATGATGGGTTAATGACACGTAATCTTATTCAAATCAATATTATCAAGAAGAAGCACATTTTTCTTTTTCCACATGAGTTAGTATGCATCCTGATAATCCATATTCAAAAATCCTGCCTTAACTACTCGTCGGCGAATTCGCATGCAGAACTACAACTCGATGGAGTTTGGTTCGAACTTCCTTCCTCGTCATTAGGAGGGCTGGTTATTTATTGTTAAAGTCAAGAGTATCGTCGGTGCACGAATCGATAATTTCGGGGTTTAACCAAGCGAGTAGTTCTCCGAGATTAGTCAAGAGACCGCGGTTGAATCGACAACATTGTTTCTTTTGTGGACGAGGAATTCTTGTTCGCATTAACTGGTTCATTGGTTCAAATGCATTCATGTATGTTGATGAAGGCGGCGAATTCACGCTCACTTGATTCGAGGGATGTTTACTGCATAGGCAATTGGAGGCGCACACACCGAATCACGTTTGATTGAGAGAAAAAATATGGTAATTGTTTGAAGAGTTGAGCAGATCTCTGATAAGGGCGTCTGATATATCTTCATTTCCTAATGGACGCTTATTACCAGTTATTGATATTTTTAGCATTGAGCATGCTTTTGTTGAAACTGTTTACTGAAATGCGTAAATATTCGGTTTGGTTTGTCGCTCTACGATCATCTTGTACACACGAAGGCTAAACAGACCGGGACCTATAGTTTAAAGTGAATTCCGAACCACTAACATACATCCATGCCACCGCCAGGATTCGAACCTGGAGTCTGTGGTACCAAACTGAATGCGTATCCTGAAGCCTGAAAGGCGTGAAGAAAAATTGAAACTCTACTTTAACTGTGGGATGGCAGCTGGTTAGGCATCGTTTTTTGTTTTATTTTATATCTAATTTGTAAGCATTTCAGATTTAATTATTCAGTCTTTGAATTCCATTCATTTTATTGATTTCATCTTTCGGATTTAATATATTTATATTTATTTTGTTTTTTATTCCCTCTGTTCCATAATAATAGTAGCAAAAGAAAATAAATATAGAACGAAACATTTATTAATACAAACCAGTTAAATTAAACAATATATTATTAAAAAAATGTTGACAACCCTGAATTCATGAGACATTGGCCCTTGAAACTATCCATCAAATACCTAAAGATGCGGTTCAAATTTGTACAGAGGGCAGCAAGAGTGACCAAGACAATTCTGGTAGGGATGTCTTCATTAGGACTCCTACTGTTAACTTTGAACTTAAAAATAGAAATTCTAATTTCTGCTCTGTGTCCAGATCCGAATTGAGGGCTATCGAGAAAGGTGTGAGTATGTTGAGAATAGTGTTTAGCCTGATTGTGTAGATATATGGATACTTACTGACAGCCTATCCGCAGTTCAACATTTAAGTAACTGATCAAACGTTGGGGACAGGGCTGGCATTTCCATCTTGAAATTGCTTTCTGGACTTTCAGTTCATCCCGAGGTGCACATAAAATGGATTCCTTTACATGGCGGCATTAGTGGCAATGAGATTGTGGATTCTCCAGCAAAGGTAACTTCTTCGGAGACTTCCCTGTCCAATACGTTTCGCATTTATAGTGAGATATTCTTCGAGTTTGGGAAGACCATTAAGGATCTCTGGAATGTCCCTCCAGCACGTGACTGGTACTCGAGAGATCGCCCTGATGGTGCCCTGCTTTTTAAAGGACATGGAAGCCAACAAGCTTGCTTATCGCGTTTTGCCAGTTGACACTTGAGGAATCTCACCTATGAACAAGGACAGAAGACTTTTGGAACCTGCACCCAGTGCAGGACTGCTCAAGCATCGTCCACTCATGTTTTAAACTACCTTGATTTTACGTTAGACCAACTTTTTCTAAACCTCTTCTATTCTAAACTTTTAGAAGACTTATGGATTTGGTCTAATAGCTAGACCCTATCGGGGGTCAGAAAGAACAATATATTAAAAATATTACTCACAATTTTTATTTTGAGTATTCAGATAGTTTTTGAATTTTCAATCATTTCATTACCACATTTTAAACTTATAAGTTGAATCCTTCGGCTGCGAAGCTTTGCTTTCACTATACATGTGTGAGCTTAAAATGGATACGGATTTCCAAATGAACAATTAATAAATCAATCGTTTTATGGATTTTTTTTTTTTTAAATTTTGGACTAATGTAGATTCAGGAATTCCATGAAGAGAGTTGCTGATCCTATGGTATCGCTTCTGCTAAGTTTTTCCATTGTCTTTACGTCTACAGTTTTGTTTTTTCAAAGAATCAAGATTAGCATAAGATTAACCTCGACAATTATTTTCAGAAACAAGTTTCAAAATTTTTGATAGGGCCATTCTTTTGCACTTAAATTCTTCTGCAGCTAACATGTTCGCACCTTCCTGCAACGTTTCTTTTTTCTTTGGATGCATCAAGAACTGGCACAATCGCAATTAAATCTTTGCTTGAAAACTCTTTTTTTTTCATCTTATTTTTACAAGAGGTCGATATTCAAAACAATTGATTTCGACCAGTGGACGAAATTAAAAAAAAATAGTTGTAATTTGTAATAATTAAGCTTAAAAATTGAAAGATGGGCCAAAACAAATGACAGATGTCATATTATTTTTAGAAGCTTCATTGTTAAATGCGCATTATGAAGAAACACACCTAAATTTTGATTTCGGAATTCAATAAGAATGTTTCCTTAGTAGTCATTTTTTTTCTTTCCTATTTTTATGTTGGAATAAATAATAAAATTATGAAAATTATAAAAATATTTCATCGAATTCTTCTATCATTTTTTTTTTTATTTCGTAAAGTAGATTTCCTATTTTGTCTGTTGAGATGATCTTCCTAACTTTTTAAAAGCATAATAGACTTAAAAATGATCAAAATTTATTGCAGAATTTTAAAAACTCATCATGTTTTTTAGGTATGTGTGTGTTTGGGGGATGGGGGCAGTGAAGACTTTTTTTTTTTTTAATCGACATTTTTTTTTCCTAAAGTCTCGAGATATACAAACCAGAAAAAGGTTTGACTAAAGTAATTCTTCCGCGGAAAAAGTAAAATTTAAGACACAAATTAATTTTAAAGTGTTTATTATTACAAACTTAAAAAAGTTTAGATTTCTACTTGTTCATTATAGTTTAACAATTTCGATTCATCAATGGATCTGTAAAATAACAACAAAGGCTGAAATTGGGATATTTTACAATAATAAAGTTCAAGAGTAGTTATCAAAAATCGAAATAAAAAATTGATAAAATCACTATTTCAGTTTACATTTCAACAGTCATCAGCGTATCGCAACAGTGATTACATGAATCATCACAATAATCTTATGCAAACTATACTTGTACAATCAATGACTTGACTCTATTTGCCAAAATATTCGAAAGTTTATAGTAAAAAATATTTATATTTGATTTCAAACATGCAAGCTGAAGTAGATTTTCCAAAATTAAATAGAACTTCATTAATATTTTCAAATGAACAATTAATAAATCAATCTAGAATTTTACCATCAAAAAAACTATTTAAGAATATCAATTTCTAAACCTTTGCTATAATATTATTAAAAGGATGAGACAGTTTTAAGGGGGAGAAGGGTTGGTTTGATTTGGTTTGTCGCTCTACTGTCATTTTGTGCACATTTTAGGCTAATTAGCCCAGAATATACAGTTTAAAGGGGATTTCGAACCACTAACAAGTATCCATGCTCCGCCTGGATTCGAACTTGAAACCTGTTGTAGGGAAGAGGGGGGAAAGCATGAAAAGAATTCCACTGTATGTAAAAAAGTAAAAAGCATAGGAGATAAAAAAAATCTTTTGGATTTTGATTGTAAATTTGTTGTTCTTGCAGCAGATTTTCAAGAATTTGTATTGTTTTCAAATTTTTATTCTTTAGAGAATTTTATTCTTCTTGAATGTGCAATTTTAATTTTGTTAACGGTTGCATGTGCAGTTGCATGTCAAACTTCTAAAAGGATATTACATTTTCCTTTAAAAACACATATTTAATATTCAAACCTTTTTTTTTTACAAATTTTATATTTTATTAATTTCAGAAGAGAAACGAATTTATAAAAGAGCGCAGTCTGCAATTTTAGCATTCTTTTAAAATAATAGAATTTTCTCAGAACTGTTATTGAAAATTTCCCAATTGTTCTGAAATAGTAATCGATTCTGCATTGACAAATAAAAAATCGTTTTCGAAGAGGAAAGGAAATGGGAACAGCCCCCCCGCTCCCCACCCATTACCCAAAGGAGAAATGGAATGTTTAAAAATTACATTTTTAGACAATAATTACTAATTTTTATAATAATAATAAAAATTAGATAATTATATTACTTTTAGATAGCAATTCATTTTCAGGTGATAATGTATATGCAAATTTTCTGTTTTAATGAAAATATCGAAACAAACACTGAACTGAACCGAACTAAGCAGAATTTAATAACTGTAACCGTGGTTCGTTTTGATAAAGGCCCTTGTTTCGTAAAGAAATGACTGCAACGCTCATCCTATTCTAGCCTGTTTGTTTCTATACACTAACTGAATGTAATATCATGTATGCAACTCACTGTGCACTAACTGCATACATGATCATTTAAGGGAGACACAAATTGGGGTTGTATTTAAAAACAACCACAAATATGCGTTATAGTCTCGCACAGATATCTGAATGTTATTTGTAAAATGACTCAAAGTCTTACATATAATGAAATAGTAATTACAAACTAATTCTTATAGAACCAATAAAATAGGAAAAAGTAATAATAATAATTAAAATGTAGCCCTAAAGGGTACTTTTCAGTTTAAGTCATTGTTATTTTTCCTTATTTAATCCCACTTTTAAAAAAGAAAAGAAATTATTAAAAACAATACATAATTTTAATTTTAAAAATACCATAACTTACTATTTTTTAAAAATATGCTGTTTGTAGAACAATGTCACGAAAGATCAGACATTTTATTAAAAATATTTTATTACATAATTTTAGATCATGATCCACGAGAATTTAATAACACTAATCAGATGAAAAAAATTATAAATAATTTAATCTAAGAGACTCTTTTTATCTGCATCAACATTTACTTGGACTTGCTAGTTAAAGTAAACATATACTTACAATGGTAATTTTATGCCAAACATATTCTGCTAAAATCTTCATTTTCAAATGAACTTTCGAAAATGTATGAAACTATTTTAAAATAAGATCCTAAATATATGTTTAATGCATCCTTTATGAACTTTTATCGTTACAGAATTTTAATTTACATGTAGTGACTCTCATAAATGAATGGCCATTTCAAAATTTTATACAAAAAAGAGAACAACTTTTGGTTATTATCGAATAAAAAAAAAAATTTAAAAATAATACAATTATAAAACACAGACGGAAATTATTTTATTAAAATAATAAAACTTATTTTATAAAAAAAATTGCAGTTTAAAGGTGAACAAAAAGCATATAATAGACATATTTAAAAACCAATTTAAAATCTCACGACATTTTTTGCAAGTGAGTGCTTTATAGAATATACTTTAGCATTGACAACAGCTTTTAAATTGTTTTGTCATTGTGTTCATTAAGTTTTTTTTGTAGTTTCTGTGTCAATGTTTTTACATTCTTTTTTGTTTTTACATTTTAATATTTCGTTTTCACGCCTGTATTTTTCCTCCCAATATATTCTAAGTCTCAAATCCGACGATTTTGAGATATTTCAATATGGTATATTGAAATACCTCAACAATAATCGGATTTGATATATTCCAATCGGGAGGCAGCTGTAAGACAAATAAAGCAGATGATCCTTTATACCGTCCATAATTTTGTAATTCTGATGCTGAAATACAACTTCCACACAAAGGCATGCAACTCAACTCTACACGTCTTCGTTACAATCAAGTCCTTTGTAATTTAACTCTTTTTATTTTTCCTCCTCTGTACCAAAGGAGGTACAAAGGAGAAATCTCTTTTCAGAAATCCGACTACCGATTCTTTTATAAAAGTAATTTTTCATGTTTTCAAAATTTTAAGAATGAATGCTTACATTAAAAGTTAGGGAGGCCTTTCAATTGTATCCTTCACTAATACAAACATTGTGAAATACAGTGTTTAGCAGCTGAATGATGAGAGACTATTCTCAGCGCTGAGGTTTATCAAAATTTATCTTGGATCCCCAAAGAAAGAAGATCTTATAGAAGCTATTCCCTTATTAATTAACAAAATAGATTTAATTTATTACAAATAAGTATTGTTGCGATTTAAATGTGCCATTTTCTTTTAGTTGTCTTAATCTATTCTATAATACGTTGGTGCCTGTTAGTTTAGCACTATTATTTTCATAGGACATATATTTTTTTAATAAGTTTACAGTTCCGAGGATGCCTTTTAAGTGAGTGCAAATAATACATCTTTACAATTGTAAATAAATAAAAAATACCAATAAACAAAAAAAAAACTGTTCTTATAGAGGGGAGGCCAACTCGCGGCCCGCCTAGAATATTTTTCCAGCCCGTGAGATGTATCACACTTTTACAAAATATAATTATTTTATAATAGCCAAAATAGTGAAAAACAATGTATTGAAAAATACATTATGTGTGCATCCATATATTCAAAAATTAACTGTCGAAATTTTGAGAAAAAAATTAACTTTGATTTTAAAATAATATTCTTACGAATATAGGACAGATGTTGCCTGTTTTATTGATGAGTTCTCAAAATAATTAAATTATAGTCTGTGAACTTGTGATGCGTGCGCATCTTGAAACATCTGAAATAACAGGTTATATTAAGCAGTGACCATCCCTAGATACTCACAGTTGATTGCGGAGTCAACCAGATTCTCAGTTCAAGTTGTTAGCGTTTTTGGCTTACACCTGCGAATCTTATTTTTTCTAAAATGAAATGGTCTCAACAAATTAAAACGCTCAAACATAACGGACGCAACACCCAATACGATGTGCAAATATCTAAATTGAGATCGATTTGCAAAAGCCATGTGAAAGAGTAGAGAAATTATATCGCACTAGTAAAAAAAATATTTTTTAATGATTTTATTTTTTTTTAATTTCGTTTATATTTATATATTTTTTTATATTTCGCTTTGAGTGTTGTATATTTCTTTACAATGTGCGTTTAGTATCCTTATTATTATATAATCTATGTTTACATGTAAAAATAATAGTAAACACAACAATAATAACTCACTATGTTTCAATTTTTAACTCCAAAAAATATGTCTCTAGTGTCTCTAAACCTAATAGCAGGATACATAATTTTATATGCGGCCCGCGGAGTTGGGGGCATTTCCAAAGTGGCCCGCAAGATCATTTGGGTTGGCCAGCCCTGTTATAGATTTACAAGTTTAATAAACGTAATAAAATTTATTTCAAAAATTTTTCTAAATTTTTAGTAGATAAAATTACTGTAAGAGTACTGGAGCCGGGAATCGATTTCCCATACATGCTTTGTATCATTTTACTACCAGTACCGAAGCACCGAAAATGCTGCAAACTTATGCTCATTTGTGAATTAAGTAATGGGCTTATGAATTTTGCGAACGTCTCTTGTTCTTTGTTCTTCTAGTGAAATGCCCTTTGCAACACAGCAGAACGGACCACCCACAGGACATTTTCGTAGAAAACCGAATTATAAAATTAGTCATTAATTCTGTAAAAAATAGAGAATTACGCATAAAAGGCGAAAATCCGAACTTCTTCTCTGAAGCAATGCATGACAAAAGAAAACAGCGAAAGATACTTGTTTCATCAATTTCACAACTGACACATTTATAATTCATTTATAATGAAAAATTATTGAATATTTTTGCAAAAGTATTTCTCAAGAATAAAACCAAACCACATTTACCCCTTTGCACTCGAAGTTTTTCTTTCGTATTACCAGCAACTCGAAGCGATTTTAGTGAAAAGATCATATTCACATGTAAGTTTAATATATGCATTAAAAGAAACGCATTATTTATAGTGTTATTTGCATTGTCTCCGTAGCGGAGCCCTCGAGCTTGAAGACACATTTTAAATGGCTCCGCTCCGGAGACCTCGAGTGCAAAGAGTTAAAGAGGAGCCCGATGGCCGAGTGGCTAGCGCTCTGGCGCTCGGTACTACAGGTTTCGAATTCGAGTCCCGGCGGCGCTACGGATGTTTGCAGTGGTTCGGAATCCACTTTAAATCTTATGTTCCGGTCTCATAGGATCGTAGAGTGTTGTGGGGTAGTGTGACTCGCGTCCGTAGCCTATCTTCAAGCCACACGTGCTCCCTGGGTAGTGCTAAATGAGCAACATCGGTTGCAACCCTTGCTTATGGCATAAAGATTAACTATCTCTCTATTGTCAGCTGCATTAGAACAACAACAATAATTAAAAGTGTTATCAACTATTAAAAAGATGAGAGTAGATGTTTTTATCCTTGAATTTATCTAATAACATCTTGATGTCCATTCACTTTCGCTTTTGGCGAAATATATATTAATTTTTCAAAAAAAAAAAGTTATGTGTATATTTTTATTCAGAATAGTGTAATGATGATCTAAAATAATTTTTATGTAACTCTAAAATAAACATCATATTTTTTCTGCGAAATTCCTTAGTACTATACATTCACTTATGGTAGCCATTGTAAAATAACTTTAATTTCTAAAGTTATTTTGTTTTCATTTTTAAAAGATGCATTCCTTTTTTATCGTTGGAATTGAAACGAATAGATTGGATTGTCAAATTATTAACAAATACAAAAATAAATAAATAAAAATAAAAAGTAATACATTCTCCCCCCTCCCCCCACTCCTTATGTTTAGAGTTTGCACAACAAAAGATTTGGTATTTTACACGAAAAACGGATAACAATTCAAAGGATTACAATTTTTAAAAAAACGTGCTTTTTTTCCCTGTAGGCTATTTACACAGACGTTACGCTTTATTGATGTAACAAATTTGTAAGAAAGTAATTGATTTCGTCTGGAATTCCAGCGTACTTTTGTGAACTCATTTTTTCCTTATTTTCATTCGTACGAGGAATAAATCCATTTTTGTAACATTTGTTTCTGTTACTTTCCTTTTAAGCGTGGAAAAAAAAAAATCCGTGTTATTGCGTGAATAATGAATAATCCATTTGAATTAACGAATTGTATCCAAATTAATGTGCATGTTCACGCTTGAAAAAGCATAATAAAATAACAATTTTTTTCTTTTGTTCTAATGCATCTGGAAAAAAAACTTAGATAGCTGTCTTGGATGCCTTAAGGCAAGCTCTGCACCGACGTTACTCACTTAGCACTACCCAGAAGGTGCGTGCAGTTTGAAGATAAGTTACTGACGCGGAGTAACAATACCCCCCCGCAATCCTCATGTTAGATCGGGACCCACGGTTTAAAGTGGATTCCGAACCACTACACACATCCATGGCACCGCCGGAATCCGAAACCTGTGGTACCGAGCGCCAGCCACTCGGCCATTCAGGCCCATAAAATACCAGAAGCTTTCTAATTATTATCTGTGAAAAATACCGATACCGACACATATATATCTATATCGATTCAACATGATCTATATCGATACAAAAATCGACACCGATATAAAATAATACTATATACCGATATCAATACTAAATAAAATACTGATATCGATTTCGTAAGATCTTAAATAAATAAATACGAATTGAGTCTTCGTGCTGGCTGGTTGATATTTTTGAATTTATCAATTATAAGAGGAATATAAATAACAATGTAAAAATGGAAATAAAAATGTTTTTTTTGTAATTAATAGTTATTTTAATTAATTAATAATTATTTTAATTAATAAAATAGTTAATAGACGTAGAGATACTCTTGAGCCTGACTGGCTCTTTAATTCCTTTTGAGAACTAGCTATCATGTAAGACTCTAGTTCGATTTCCTTTGAGAGCGTGCATTACAGTCACCGCTTTGTAAAAGGAAGAGACTCTTCGTAAATTCTGACAGAGTGTCTCATATAGACAACCGAGCTATCTGTATGAAGTTTCTTCTGAATAATTACCACTGAAATTCCTACATCAAATCTTTGTTCTACCTTTTTTTTTTTTTTTTTTTTTTTTGCTGTTGATACACACCCACAAAATGATCTTAAAAACCCAACAATCTTTTTCCTGTTATCAAGAGTTTTTACCTTTCGTTGTAGACTCTATAGTACACTATAATCTATACGATTAGACAGAGAAAATTTCAGAAAATCAGTTCTTTTTTTTTTGCAAATGGTGGAAAACAAATGAAATAACATTGTACAACTGCATTGACAAAGATATCTTACTGTATTTGAAAACATTACCACATAATTTTGTAAAAAAAAAATTTCACTAATTTGTGTCAATTTAAAGAACAAAAAAATGTTTATAAAATATTTTATGCTAATAATTCTTTTCCCCATTCTATAACAGTAACCAATGATATAAACATGTAGCAGTAACCGATATATGATATATATATATGGAATATATATATGGAAAAATAGTATTTCCCAAATAATTATTCTTTTATTATTTCAATTGTAAAAAATAATTCTGAAATCTAAAAATCTGAAATCTTGAAATCTGAATTGTTATAAGATTAAAAATTTCGAATGTTGTAAATTTAACAGAATTCTGATAACAATTTAGAGCAATCCATAAGTAGATTTTAAAAATTATTGAAAGAATTGTTACAATTTATTTTTATGAAATTTCATTGCTGAAACTTATTGTTTATTTTTATTTATTTTTGATTCTGTATCCCACAAGAAATATAAAAAAATATGAAAACACTTCATCCGCAGAATGCTTAGATTTATTTCAGTGCTAGATACTTTATCTTTGCGATATAACTTATAGTGCGATTATATACTATTATTATTATTTTTAAAGACTTTTTTATATTCAGACATGTGTTAAATAAAAGTAAATATTATTTAATATTGTACTTATAGAATTTTTCTTAAATTATATTCTTGGTTTTACTATAAATGTCAATAAATAAACGTGTGTTACGTTTATAGTATTTATTATGTACTGTGATCGATATCTAATTTCTATGAGCAATTCTTTATTAAAAATCAGAATGTTTTACAGAATCGAATATTAAATTTAGAAGTGGCAAGAAGTAATATGTAGGCTTTAAAAAAAAAAAAAAAAAAAAAGCATTATACGTTGAAGGAAAAAGTCGAATTAAGAAACAAAAAGTTATTAAGTGAAAAGAAAACGAACAAGCTATTTGGTGCTGCCATCTATTAATAAAAGTCTTAAATTATCTATCCTTATTCAGCAAAAGACAACTTATTTACTAACAGCTTTCGAAAATGTTTTAAAAACTGTCTATGATATACTCCGTTTCATAAAAAATTATTTTTTTTTATTGATACGCAATTATTGATTGAATTTATGATAATATCATCGATCGTAGATAATATTACATTTTATAATTCAAAGAAATTTAGAATATTTTAATTTTAACTATTTATTTCTCTTATTGTAGATTAATACGGAAATTGTACGGAAGTCTTATTGTATATTAATACAAGCTTCTTCATTGTAAAATGTTGAATCATAGCGGTGGTCTCATGCCCTTTGAGTTAATAAGCAAAATAGATAATTAAATGCCCTTTTTTTTAAAAAAAAGAATTATTTATTTAATAAAATTATTAAAATGAAAAATAGCAAACATTTCAAAAGTGTAGATGTTGATGAAATCAGTTGCATGTAATAAAAAAAAAAAAAAAAAAAAAAAAAATAATAATAATATATAAAACAGAATGAGCAAAGGTCAAATTAGGAGAAAAAATAGCTTAGGAGAAAAGCGAATTTTTTTTTTCATCTAGGCAGTTGTGGGTAATAAATCAGTCACAGCAGGAGAAAATCGTCAGGTTAAGGAATTCATTTAAAATATTTAGAACAGTGCGAGGTCTTTTGCTATGTTTGCGGGAAGAAATATCATAATCGTAATTTTGTAGGATATTTAAAACAGGGTTTGCTATTTATTTAAATTTAAAAGAAATAATATATCAAATCAACTCAAATGCATTTTTAAAATTCAATTACTCAAAAAAATGATTTCAGTCGTTAATTTTGTGCATTTTATTATAAGGCCACTTGGCGACGTATTATTAAATTACTTAGTTTGCGAGGCACTCAATGGTTATGCAATATCCTTAATTCTTTTGGCTTTTGCTAAAAGTTTAAAATTGATTGAAATGCAAACAACATTAAGTATCACAATTTGTCGATGAAAAAAAAAAAGAAAAAGAAGAAGAAAATCAGCAAATAAGGTTCAAGTTTGAAATTAAAGCAATTGTTGACATTAAGCTTCTGAAAAAAACTTTGCAGACACAGAAAAAGGCACCGTTTAGTTACTCGTGTCATTTTCTATCAAATGAAACTTAGAAAAAATGATGACTTATTAAAAATGATACTTTTCACACCTCCACGAAAATATTATTTTTGTCATGAATGGCACAAATTTTATCATTTTTTTTTTTTAAAAAAAAAAATGTTTATTATTTGCCATTTGTATAGAATATAATCGCAATCATGACTGTTATAACATTCAAATAAAAGTTGCCATCATGATGAAATTTTTTTATGTGAAATCAATAGTTTTTAGATACATTCAATCCAAAAATGTGTACAAAGATAAAAAATTTCAAAAAAAATTCCTTCGAATGTGTTCGTGTACCTTAAACGATCGTTTGCATTTGTATTTTATTGTGAATTTTTTTTAAAGTCTTTTCTTACTATATCCCGATTTTATTTTAATTGTATTGTATTTTTTCAATTATCATTTTCAGTAAACGACCACCAAAAAAATCTAACCTCAGAATCCGTGTTTCTCCCATGGGCAGCTGTATGTTGCATGCTCACTTGTTCGAAAACCATCGAATTTATTTATTTCGACGAAAGACAGACTAACAAGAAATATTGTTCATCGCTTAGTTCTTAGTTAAATGAAAGTAATGATTATTAAAAATAATTATAAAACAGTCTTAAAAATCAACATTATCTACCTCATTCATTAAATTAATATTATCTATCAGTCACATTCATTGTGACAAAAAAAAAAAAAAAATCAAATTAATCTCATCCATAATCCAAAAAATTATATTACAGATTATTAATTCACTATACAACTATTTACTTTTCATTAATTATGCTACATTATTAATATACTTTAAGAAAATATGTAAATAGTTTTTTATTTTGATGTATTACAATATTTTAATAATGCTAGAATAGTTTCAAATATTTAATTTGAAATAATGCTTAAATTTAAGATGGTATTCTCAATTGCTTGCAATGTATAATTTAAAAAAAAAAAAATTACGAAATTTTACCTAACCTAACCCACTCAAACTTACATTATCTAATCTAACCGCACCCAACCATAGAAAATTCAACCTAATCTAATCTAACCTATAATGATATATATTTATATAATAACTAAAACAAAAGTCGAAATCACTAAGTTCGAAAATGTCGGCTCGTCCACATATGAATCAGTTCGATAAAATAGAAAAATTAATTCAGATAAACTGAATATCTATCCCTATATATTTATATAACGGACAATGTCGCAAAATAAAAAAATTTATGCTGTTGTGTTTATTAGTAGTTTATATCAATCAGTTACTTAAGTATACTAAGTATCTATAAGTGACTTAGTATGTAACACAACCTTATTACTTTTGTAATCTTCAGATCTGGCAACAATACTTGTTTGCATGAAAACAAACGTGCTTCTGAATGTTATTTTTTTATTGAAATTGATGTAACTTTATAAAACTGGGATCATGAGAATTGTAGAGTGATCAAACTACGAATTTCATTTAGTATTTTAATATTGTTATTAGGTTTTTTTTAATAATGACAAGTACAGTTGTAAAGGTAAAATTTAAACTAATTTATGGCTATATATTGCAATTTTTTTGTACCGGTGTTTGCCATATAGATCAAAGCTGTATAATATATATATATATATATATATATATATATATATATATATATATAACGAAATTTAAGAAACACGATAATTTCGCGTATTATCAAGGTGTTTAGCTAGTTTTTTTATTTTTGGTAATAATTGTATTTTTCTGAATAAATGCTACTTTATTAGCACATCCTCATTATAATTGGAGCCGAACTGATGGGTGATTTTATTTGACAATTGCTTAGATAAAAAATGACCTTGCTCTCAGCATTCCTTATTGAAGAGATACTTCTTTTACATTTTTACTACGTTTGTAAAAATTGTGCTTTCTTGAAAAATATTTGAGGAAACATTGAATCGACTTGTCTAGTATTAAGAAATTATTTAAAAAATTTGAAACGACAGACGATGATGCAATATTATTCTTTAAATTATTCTTTCAACTGAAGCTATATATAAAAAGGGACACAAGATGCGTCATTAGTGTGACAAAATTTAAGAAATGCTATTTATTTGTTAGTATTGGGAGCTGAATACCAATATTTTCTTTCTTCTACCTGTCCATAACATTGTCAAAGAAAGTTACAAGCAATTGGGTTTAACTATGATGCGCAACTACTGAATTTTCTATGCTTTATTTTTATGTGTGCTCAAAATAACTTTTTATACCAAAATAATATAAGAACATGTTTTCTCTTATATCCTTTTTAAGTATAAATATGAATAAGCATAATGATGGTATAATTCACTTAAATTAAATTCAAGTTGCAGTATCTCATTTTTAATTGTTGTGCTTCATTTTTCCCCGCCATAAGACAAAAAATTTATCTTAGATTGAAAGAAGATTTTTTTATTATCTTTTTACATAGAAAGTTAGTCACTATTAATTTGCTGTCTAAATGAAATGAACTGTATTTAATGTAAGCTTAATTCAATTTCTGTTAATAATACTATAAATTATTTTAAAGTTTAAATTGGTGAGTTCTTTGATTTTATCTTTTTTTATCATTTTTTTTTTTATTATTATTTTAATTTTTATTAAAGAATTCTATTTTTTACAATTACTTTCAGACAATTTCTTGCAATTACTTCAGATTGTATAAAAAAAGAAATTTATTTAATTTAAATATTTTTGGTGTGTTCTTGTTTTTATGAATTAGTTATGAAATTTATTAGAACCCAAAATGATGTATATTGTAGAATTTGAAAATTATATAGTTTATTTTGAAGACACATGGAAAAATTTAAAATGTTTTCAATTTAATTTTTTTTTTCGCCTACAAAGAAGCTTTTTAAAAAATGTCACATCAAATTTGATGGTTTGTGGAATACAAGAAGGTTTAACACTACCAAGGGGCCAGTATTATAACCTTTGAAATGAAAGAACTCTATAGATAATAATAATAAAAAAATTGATCACTGAAAAAAAATTATAGCTTTGAATATAGCTTCTCAATGTTTCCTTAATCTGAGTTTTAGTTGATATAACTGAATGCTGTGAATGAAGATAGTTTTCTTTGAGAATACATTTTTAAAAAGATATTTGGTTTTTGTTTCCTTATTCTCTGTTTCAAATTAGATAATCTCCTTATTTTTGAAGCATTCATTTAAAAAACAATTATTATATGTAAAAAATATGTACATATAAAACTCTATAATAAAAGATATATATTAAATGTATATATATTTAGCCTATTATTTTCTTTAATAAGAATCATCCTATCAAATTGTAATGTTATCAGCTTTAAAATTGTTTGAAATTTATGTCTATAATTTCAGAGAAGTCCATTAAATATACTTTTTTTTATTTTTGTAGGGTTTAGTTGCTCTTGTTACTGGCGGAGCATCAGGCTATGGCCGCTCTACAGCTGAAAGGTTGCTTAAGCAAGGTGCAAGAGTTGTTTTGTGTGATTTGAAAACTTCTAAAGGTCAAGAAATATCTGACAAACTGGGTGAAAACAGTGTATTTGTTGGAACTGATGTAAGTAGGCCTGAAATTTATGCAGCTTCATTGTAAACATGTTATATTTTATTTTAAAAATATAAAAAATATATGTATATTACATTTGAAAGAACATAATGTAAAAGTTTATTTTTCAAAAATACATTTATCAGTTACACATTGAAAAGAAAGTAAATGTTTTCTTATATCTCAAAGGAAGACTTTAAATTCTTTTGTTAAAAAAATGTTATATGGATTTAAAAAATTGTTTTTATTTAAAATCTTTTAATTAACTCTGATAAATATTTCTCAGATCGAGCATTCAATTTTAAACTAGCATTTTATACAGCAAAATTTACTAATTCAACTAGTTTTTATATATTTCTTAATATTTGTAAAGGAAATATACTGAATATAAATCAACAAAGAAAAGCATGAAATATTGGATTTAATATTTAAAAAAAAAAAAAGTTAACAAAAATGAGGGATTCTGCTAAAAAAAAAAAATTTAAAAAAAAACACTCATTCCATATAATGACTTATATGCCACATTATAAAACTATTTTTTTTTAATAAACCAGACAATTGATTTATTTTAAAGATTTTTATTGAGTGACAGATTGATGAAAAACTTGAAGTATAAATTTAGAAAAATTATTTTCCTACTACTATTATTTAAATGTCCTTTTTCATTAATTGCAAATTATTATTATTATTATTTTAAAAATGCCAAACACATTTAATGAAGAATTGTGTTAATAAATAATACCAAACAGTTGTGATTTTAGTTTGTAGTTGTAAAATATATTTTTTACAGTAATATCAAATGCATTGAACTATTTTAATAATAAACTGTCAAAAAAATATTTGGTACCAAAAGAAACCATAGTTAATAAATTGGTAGTTCTTTTTTTTCATATGTATTTGTGTTAATATTTCTGATTTTGCTGAATTTACATCTTATCCTTTATACAATGGTATTTAAAAATATTTTATAAGACTTCATTTCAAGAAAATTAAAAGTGTTTGCAGTAGTTATGAATTTTTATATGATAAATCATAAGAAGATAAATATGTGTTTATTAAAAATTATATTGTATTTTTATTCTTGTTTGTAAAGTTCTTAAATTTTTCATCTTCTTTTAGGTTACGTCAGAATCTGATGTAAAACATGCACTAGATGTTTGTACAAATAAATTTCAAAAACTAGACCTTTTAGTGAATTGTGCTGGCACAAATGTACTCGATAAAACATATGATTTTGCAAATAATGTACCTCACAATTTGGACAAGTTTAGAAAAATTATTGAAGTAAGTTTTTGAAGTTTTAAAAGAAATATATTTCTATACATTTTTCTAAAATAAAGAGATTATTTTTTTATTTTAATAACTAAAGTATTTAATGCCTATTTTTGTTTTATATAAAACAATATGAATTTTTTTTTTCAAGGAACTTAAAAAGAATCACTGTAATTATTGATGAAATTTTTTTTAAAGTTCTTACCATGAATATAGATTTAATATTTATATTGTGTCAAAAATTATATTTTGTTTAATTTTGCTTAACTTCATTTGCTACAAAATTAGTATATAAATTTTATCACATTGAAAATAAGTAAAAATTTCTTTTTTCTTACATATTTATTTCTCACTGTCATGTTTAATAACATGAAAAAATATATGTTTATTTATTATTATACTCATTGGAAACATAACATTTAATTTCAATTCAGATTATGCTTCTTTTTTTAATAAAATTAAACTATGAACATTACAGATATTGGGATTAAAATTCATTTTTTTTCAAAGCCTAATGTGCTAAAGAAAAATATGAATTTTTAATGAGAAAATAAAAACATTGTAGGATAAGTTAATGTAAAATAATTCATCTTATATAGTGGCTTTATGTTACATAAACCAGTAGAATTTTTTTTTATAAAAGAAATTTTATATAAATATTATTCAAGAAATATTTATGCATTGCTGAATTGAAATAAAATATATATAAGGATTTTTCACTGTAAGTGCTAAACATTATTTTAAGTATTCTGATTTAGATTTTTACATTATTTAAAAACTTGATCATAGTATTAAAAAAGTAATTACAAATATTATAGCGTACTCTCTATACTTTTACCTGTCCTTTATAACATCATGTTCAAGACCACGTCAGTGCTGAATGTGTAATTTTACCAAATTATCAAATGTTAATATAGTTTTAATGGGTATACCAACGATAAATCACCCTAGATAAAAATTTAAGCAATTAAAACATTGAATGTGTTTAATATATATATACATTTTAAACATGCAGATATTTAATGAAAATTCAAGCAGCATTGTGGCTGTAAAGGTCAACAAATACCCAAACCAATATAGGAGGGAAAAAAATGGAAAGCTGAGGTTTTAAAGGGCAATTATATATTGCAATATGCAACACTGGTATAAATTGGTGCATTTTCATCAGCTTAATGTGCACTATTATTCCATAATCATGTACAATTTTCTATGAAATCTAAGTACGAGATTATTTCACTGAACCAGAAATGTTCTTTAAGGTATTGTAGAGAATGTTATTGTTGATGCATTATATTTATGCATCTAAAAAAGATGTCGTGTTGAAGCTCCTTGTTTACACATCTCAAATTTGTCACAATTTAGATATGCTCATCCAAAAATTATTTTCTCATCGTTAATAATATTTTCTGGAGAAAATTTGGTTCTTTCCTAACGTAATTTTGTGATGATGCAGTCTCCCTGCACTGCATACAGAATAGATCCTATGAATATACAAAATAAGTTCTGAATCAAAAACTATTTCTTTGGCTATTGTTTCTGAATCCAGGGACATCTAATGCTTAATCCATAATTACTGAATTGTCAGAATCCAGAATTTGAATACAATTAGTGTCCTCATAATAAATGCATATGCATGGTTCCTGGGAATTTTTACTTGTTGTTAAGCAGGAATTTTTACTTGTTGTTAAGCACACGTTTGAGGTTGTAATTCATGAAATTTATCTATGAAAATCTCAATTTCAGAATTCTCATTTAAAAATTCCAGTACTATTAAAGATCCCTAAATATTATATATATTCCCCTACGAGGAAGATATTTTTGCTATCTTTACTCTGTTTATTACTAGAAGTACAGGCATATATTAGAGAAAAAAATCAGAATTTAGTGTATAATTCATGTAATATATTTGAAATATTACATTTATCATTTCTGGAATGTAAAATCCTTCAATTTTTTAAGTATTTTATAAATTTCATTCATTTTGGAAATTGTATTTACAAAAAGTTTTGAACTATATACAATTAGCTTTATTTTAATTTTCAACATGTTATGTTTCCAATAAAAAAAAAAATTTAAGGTCTCAGGTTTGTAACTAAAAAAATTACCCATGTCAATATAATTTTATGTTGTGCTCATTTTTTATTTAATTACTTAATAAATACTTAAGAGATGTTTAAGAGTAAAAAATTATTTTATTGACCGATGTAATTTTTGTTCTTTAAATCAATCGCATAATTAATATGCTGAATATCTTTTAAAAAAATGTAATTTCTTATTTAAAATTTTTCTGTCTTCATTGTTTTAGGTGAATACTATTGGCACATTTAATACAACACGCTTAGCTGTCGGGTTAATGTCCAAAAATAAACCAGATGATGATGGTCAGAAGGGCGTAGTAGTCAACTTAACGAGCATCCATGCATTTGAAGGAGGGGTGGGCCACGTTGCGTTTGCTGCAGCCAGTGGGTGCCTTGTTTCGATGACTTTGCCTCTGGCACGAGATCTGTCATCAGAAGGAATCAGGTGTTGTGCTATTGCAACGGGTTTGTATATTGAAAATGAACATTGTTTAACTCAGTAATGACCTTTAACCTTATTTAATATGCTTTTATAAATTAAAAAAATCTCCCCTTTTTTTTTTTTTTCAAGAAAATAAATTTTTTTAGTTTTTAGATGATTTGTCAAAAAATTCTCATTTTTTACTTCAAGTAATGAAAAGTTTAGCTTTAAATGAATTACAAATTCAGTTTAGCATGCATAGTAAGACATGAGTATAACTAATGTTGTTGATAACAATTTATTTTCATAAGACATTGTTAAGTTGATAGATGTGTTTCGTATTTGGTTGATCGGGAGATTCATTTTAAAATAATATCCATACTCTAATTGACTTAATTGATTGTTTCATTTATTATATTGTAATATTATAAGTAAATTTTTTTGTACTAATTAAATTCTATCTGGCATTTTAACAAAAGGAAATGAAAATCTAGAAAGATTTACTTTCAAGATATGAAGGAGATAATTAAAATTCACACAAAACAAAATTAAAAAAAAAAAAGAAACATTTTGAAAAGTAATATAAATGATTTTACATTAATATTTTGTTTATTTTTTCAAAGCATGTTTCTTCCCCAAATATGTTGTGATTTTTTTTTTTCAAATTTTACTTTGTGGAAGTTGGCAGGTATGCTTAATAATTTTGAAATTTTAATAAAGTTTAACAAAATGTAATTTTTGTTAACTTTACAACTAGTTTTTAAGATAGATAAGATAGTTTTTTTTAAGAAATTTTTATTACAACAAATATTGCATTTTTTTTCACATTGAATAATTCTAAATTTCTATGCAAGTACATTTTTACGATAGCTTTAAAAGTCTAATGCAAATTTTTTTAATTAATTTTTATTTAGTATTTAAATGTTTAACATAAGTTTAACTCTTTGTGAAAGATTATACTAACAGTTTTTAGTTTAATTGCTTAAACCTAAATAATGTTTTTATGAAATTTATTATAACTTCTGACACCTTAATTTGCATGTTTTTTTTCTCATCTTAGGGTTATTTGATACACCATATTTTCAGTCCTTACCAGAAAAGTACAGAAGCTATCTGCCCTCCGTCGTCCCATTTCCCAAAGGCTTGGGAAGTACTGAAGAGTTTGCACATTTGGTGCAGACCATTTTAGAAAATAAAATGTTAAATGGCGAAGTTATAAGGTTAGACGGTGCTCTGAGGATGGAATTATGATAGCGTTTTGTAAAATAGCTTTTTAAATAAATAATTTAAGTAAGACTTATTGTGTTCTTTTAAATTTCATGTTTTGTATCTTTGAGGTGGGAACAGTCATGTCATGCAATTTAGGCATATATTTCGTCATTAGTGCTGTATGAAATTGATTTACTTAATTTATAAAATAAATAAAATTTATTTTCCAACACATTTTCATCAATTTTATCACTCGGTAAAGAAAAAAATGTCTTAATTTTTTTTTTTTTTTTTTTGTAATAAGATAGTAAATTATATAAATTTCTGATATTCATTGTGACTGTAGTTTATCATTAATGATAGAAACCTAAATGTATGTACTTTACATATATTTAGGTTTCTAATGTAAGTTTGATATATTATAATTAATAATTATAAAATATAGTAATTAGAAGAAATTATATATATAAAACTATCTCATTCTTTATTATAATATATAATTTTTTTTTTTTATCTCTGTTCTTACTTAGGGCAGCTGTAATAAATTTTGGGATGTCTGTAATAAATGTAGAAATACTAGTATTTCCCTTTAAACTGAAATGTCTATGTAAATTCATACATGTAAAATGTTTTGTAATAAATAAAATCTGAGCAGCTTCACTATTGTGCAAACAAAATATTTTGTTGCCTTAAATGTTAACCTAATTAAAAACTATGTTTTTAAAGTTAACTTCAAGTTAAAATAATATAAACAGTTATCTTGAACCATCAGTGAAAACACATGGGAAATAAATTAGGTTAAAATAAATATATTAAGGGAAAAACATTTTAATGTAACCATTCCTGTATGATTTTTAAATTTTAAGCATAAATATTTTTATTTTTTGTTTTGTTATATGCTTTGGTTTTTTTAAAGTAGTGATAATTTATATTACTATTAAAGATAATAAGAATTGGATTTCTAATAATCATGTGTAAAAAAAAAAAGTTAACATCTTCATGTTTTCAAAGAATATGACTTTCTATTATATAAATTGTTAATCCTAATATCTGTTGAATTGATTATAGTTTTTATCATTACATTGTCTATAATAGGTATAGATAATATATTTGTATTTCATACCATAATTTCTGTTGAAAAATTGTGAAATGATGGTTGATGCTCATTTATTAAATTTGCAATATTTTATATTAAAATTCTTGTTGTTTTATAAAAAAACAAGTAATATATAAAAAAAATTAAAGTCAATTCCTTTTTTTTCCACTCTATTGCAGTAAGTCCTTTATAAATGATTTTTATTCATTTTTTTAAGTTCATCTGGTGCCATCTATTGGTAGATATATGCAACTTAAATGTAAAAAACTAAAATTAATTAATTCAATTTAATGAATGAATTAATATCTGAAAAAAACTGTATCAACATCAAGTGTCATCCACTACAAGTTTCAAAAAATGTATTTGAACTGGAATGGATGAATAAAAAGTATTTTATGAATGATTGAAAATTTGAAAAAGATATATATACGGAGGGTGTGAGCTAGTAGAAGGAATTAAAAAAAAAAAAAAAAAAAAAGAGACACAGATTGAAGAATATATTTCTAATTAGATGTAATTTACAAAGACATTTTTTTTATTATTAAAAACAAAGGAAATGTAATTATTTATGAAATAATCTGAATAATATTGATTAAGTAAAGGATACTACAAACTCATTTTTAAATAAAATATTGTTATGTTAATTACCTAACTTTCTTGATTATTATATCTGTTACTGAAGATATGAATCTTCAGTATGATAATCTTGTAAAGTATTTTAAATGTGTTATAAATATTAAAGAATTTAGTGACATAATTCTGTGATTTCAATGTTACAATAGTGTTTTTTTTTTTTATTCTAATATTTTTTTCCAAGAACAATATATTTCGGCAAGTATATTTCATAATTCTAGTTGTGGAATTAGATCAGAAAGTAGAATTATAATTTAATTTTCTGATGTAATTTCTTTTTAAGATGAGAATTTCAGCTACTTTTATTTTCAAATTAATGAATCATCTCCCTGACATTCTATGAATTACTTCATTTAAACTGGCAGTTTGCAATGAAAAAAAAAAAAAAAAAAAAGGCATTGACTACTCTCTGATTGATTGTACTTTCACTGGGTTATTTACATTTTGTGATTTTCAATTATCAAGTCAATTGCTTCTTGATTTTTTATTTTTACAAGATTGGTTGGTTTGGTTTGTCGATCTATGATCATCTTGTGCATACCAGGGATACGAGATTTATTACAAAATCATCAGTAATGCAGATAATAGTTGCAATAGGACATAATTTACATTAGATTTGCATAAAATATTCCTATCTCATGAATTCCGTTTAATTTGGTAAATTTTTTTTTTTTTTTATGCCGAGTACTTAATTTGAAGTCATTCATGTAGAGTTACACCGGTTTCAAAAGATGCATCCCGGCCGAGCCCCAAATTTTGTAGACTTCTGCCGCTTCCAATAGATTCA